>JANHAO010011700.1:0-16804 GCA_026873985.1 Saraca asoca | reverse complement strand
GAATGCCAAACATCTCTGGCCCTATTATCAGTAGAGCAAATTCGCTATGGGAAACTTGTAACCGTACTTCAAATTAAGTAAATTCTCCTTTACCTTGTTAACAATGCGTGTGTTTATTTGTATTCGTAAGAATGATGACATTTTTGGTTAAAGAAAATTATATTCATCACATCACAAAACGAAGAGAAGTTCGGTTCCCACCTTGAACGGTATAAACTGTTAGGAGCATAAAGCTGTAAACAAAAAAAAAAAGGAGAGAAAACCCTTTAAAGCTTAAAAGTAAGATGTTTTAGTTACAAGCCACAGACACGGGGAAGTAAGACAAAGCAACAAAATTTTAGGGGGAAGGAGGGGCCTCAGAAACAGGAAGATCCTGAGCAATAGAAATGGTCACTGCGGGCACATCCCCTGATGGCTCTTCGCAAAATTCCCTCCCAGCTGCTTCCACCCCTTGCAAGGTAACTTTGGCTGGTGCAACGTCCTCCTTGGGAGGAGGATCTGTACCATCAGTAACCCCGGCACCACATGGAGAAGCCGTCCCTGCACATTCGATGAAACCTTGAATAATATCCGAAATGTCCCCGCCGAAGAAAGAAAAATCCATGTTCGGATGATGCAGCAACAGGGTGTATATGAAGCTATCAGTAGTATGGGCGGTAGTGGTAGCATGAGCTCCCTCGACCATAGCATGGGTCTCTTCCTTTATCTTGGCAATTTCCTCTTCAGCGCGCACAGCCCTCTCCTCAGCCCGCTATGCCCTCTCAATGGCACGATGTGCCTCCTCGCAAGCATCTTCAAACCATTTTTGGAAGACCCCGACCTCTTGGGTAAGAAGGAGTATATCCCCCCTACTTTTCTGCAGCTCCTCATGGGTCCTCTGCAGCCTTGAAGCAAAGTCAGCCACCTCGCGAGCGAAGGCTTTTTCCCCCTCCTAGCCACGGCGTCAGCATTCTCTAGCTGACACTCGACGTCCTCCAGTTTTCTTTTTAATCCTGTCACCTCGTCGGTGATGGCAGCCAGGTCAGCCCTAAGTCTCTCCCTCTCTGCCTCCCAGCTTAAGCATCCCTTCCTCTGCTTGATGGCCTGGAATGCCCCCTAAAAAAGGGAAGGGAAGAAGAGAGGAATAGAAAGGAAGGGTTAGAGCACAAGACATAATAAGGCAAGAAAGCTAGGAAGGGAGACGTCACCGACCACTAGGCAAAGACTAGCCAGCATCTCCATCAAAACGCTGTCTCGCGTTTCGTCATCCTCTAGAGATGCAACATCATCTCTCAAGATCCGCCCCACGTTCTCATGAATGAAGTTATAGAAGGCTAGAGTCTTGGCCCCTAACTCTTCGGGGGGAGCAGACTGGTCCACCTGTCGGACGGGGTGACGAGCTTCAAACGGGCTCTTTCCCTTTGCTGAGTCTTCTCCTCTTCGGAGAAGGATGATCAGAAGCATCACCCCCTGGGCCTTATGACCTCTCGACCTCCCCTTCAACTTCGGTGGAGTCGCGATGTAGGGTCTGAACTGGCAGAAGTAAGGTCTCCTCCACTGCAGGCATACTGAAAGGAAGGTCAACCCGGGTCGATGCCGAGGGAGAGAGTGAAACAACCAGGGGAGGCCTTTGGGGAGCCAAAGAAGAAGAAGGGCGATCGGCACGGGCACTGGCAACCTGTTTGCGTCTGAGAGGGGGCTCGATGAGGTTAACCCGACCCATGTCAACCTCTTCACCAAAGTCTGTTGGGGGAACCTCCTTTATACCGCGAACCCCAATGTCACGTGAGCTGTTGATAAATGCGATTCTCGGAGCGGAAGAAAGCCTGTAGGCCTATAAGAGGTCCTCATTAAACTTTGAACTGCTTGAGGAAGCATCGGGGACAAACAGTTGCTCCAAAATCTTGGTCTCCTCTATGCTTAACTCTGACTTCTCCTTTCACACACCCTCTGTAGAAAACACAAAAATATCAGACTAGGTAAAGAAGCTAGAAAGGCAATAAATAAAAAGTCAGCTTCCCCCCCTCTGACTCACTCACCCGGATCAACCGTAAAAGAAAAGTTTCGAAGACGGTGTAACGATGGGCAGGATACAAAGAACCAGCGGGGTTTTGTAAGGACCCGCATTCGATTTTCCCCGAGCCTCCCCACAAGGCAACACCTTCCTGAACCTCAAGGAACGAGGTGACAAATAATAAAAGCCCTCTTGATGGCCAAAACCCTTAGTCTGGTAAAGAAAGCACAAGGCCCGTGCGCTGGGAAGAGGAAGACCGTTTTGTAAATGGATGAGAGCAAAAGAAATTAAAGAAGAATAGGCATTGGGTGTCAGCTGTGCCGGGTCAAGCCCTAACTCGTTCAAAAAATTGATAATGAATGGTGGGACGGGGAACCAGAAACCCGCATTAAGGTGATGGACACTAATGGCCACGAATCTAGGTGGAGGATGTACGGCATGGTCCGTGGGTGATGGCACCAGCATGCGGCAGCCCCTTGGAAAAAAATACGCCTCCACAATTCCCCCAATTTCCCTGGGTCTGATAGTGGAAGGAAAGTGCTTAAAAGGGAAACAGCTCCATACTCTACTGGTTCCCCACGGGCTTCAAACCTATTCGCAACCTCGCTACTTTGGGAAGTTGCATCCCGTATACTAGGAATCTCCTCGCTCTCTTCGGTCTCAGTGTCCTCACTAGCTATTAGATGGTGGCGGCGTTGGGAAGACTAAGACATCTACAAAAGAGAAAGGGGAAGAAAAGGAAGAATTAGGTTTCGAATGAGAAAACCTAAAAATCCAGGAACCACCGAACCAGAGAGGAGCCCAACACAACCCCAGTATCGCCAAAAAAAAGGGGGGAAAGGGGGAAGAAAAAGAAAAGCATGGGAGAGAACCTTAAAGTGAAAAAAGCCACAAAAGCCTTAGGACCCGACTCTGCCACCACCGCCTAAACACCTTAGTCACCATCAACAGAGCAGACAAAATCTCACTCGAATCACCGTTTCTTTTCGACATCGAAGACACTAAAAAAAATCTCAAAATGAGAACAGAATAACAACTTAGAAATAGAAGCTCACCTTAATGCTCGAAGGATGATTCGGGAATCTGAACGGTGGAGAAGAGGCTGCAACCTAAGGGCCCATTTGGCGGCACCAACAAGATGGGGCAAGATTCTTGAAAAAAGGGATGATGAGTAGCCTCTGAATAAAGAAAGAGAGACGAAGGAAAGATAAAATAACGGTCAGAGAGGGGGAGTCCTCTGATTTTAAAATCACATAACATGGACCATCAGATTAAAAAACCCTTCGACTGACCCATAAATCCAGCGGACCAGCGTGCATTAGGCATTTAATACAAAAGCTTGCCAGTTGAGTGCAAGTAATTATTGCACCAACAGCTAAAATCAAGGGAGTACTCAAGCCCCAAGCGAAAAATGAGAAGGCAGGTTCCATGGCTAACTCTAGCACAACTCAAGATAAAGATGCTCCATCTCCTATCCAAAAGCTCAGGCACACCCGATGCATAAGCACTAAGCCTCCAGAGCTCATTACCCAAAAGCTCAGGCACACCTGGTGCATAAGCACTAAGCCTCCAGAGCTCACTACCCAAAAGCTCAGGCACACCTGGTGCATAAGCACTAAGCCTCCAGAGCTTATTCTCCAGCAGCTCGGGCATACCTGGTGCATAAGCACTAAGCTTCCAGAGTTCGCTACCCAAAAGCTCGAGCACACCTGGTGCATAAGTACTAAGCCTCCAGAGCTCGCTACCCAAAAGCTCGTGCACACCTAGTGCATAAGCATTAAGCCTCCAGAGCTTATTCTCCAGCAACTCGGGCACACCTAGTGCATAAGCACTAAGCCTCCAGAGCTTGCTACCCAAAAGCTCGGGCACACCTGGTGCATAAGCACTAAGCCTCCAGAGCACGTTCTGCCTCCTAAACAGGCCCGCTTAATTGCCATAATGAAACGATAGGAAGCACCGATAATTCTGACCAAGTCAATCCTACAAATGAGGCTGCCCTCTTAAACCCAAAACGGGCATCAGTATGATACTCAAAAAATAGACAATGTATGCCATTGGCAACTGGAGATCAGCAAGCTGAACTACTGAAATATTCACCTTAAAGAGCACACAAAGAACTCCCAGCTTGCTAAGCGAGCTACGAGTTGGGGGGCTAATGTTGTGGGGATCCTTCGGATAGAAGGCCCAGAAAGAAAGGGAGTGGCTCAAAATAAGACAAGGCCGCCAAGCGTCTAGTAGACGGATTGTCGAGCATGCGACCACAAAGTTCCAAAAGGCAATGACGCTGGCAAGCTCTCCTTCGTGCCTAGGGAACCGTTCAGGTACTTGATAGGCGCTGCTTAAAGTACTCTATCAGCCCGTAGCGCCCCAAAATCATACAACGATTTGCCCAGCATTTATTACTTGTCGTCTAGCATTTAATGCTTGTACAATGTAATCATAGTTGTATATGAATAAATTAATACTATCTAGTGTAACTCCTCCCCATATATAAAAAGGGGATGGACAAACAAGAAAAAAGAGAGGAATTCTCAGGCAATTCTTGTAAAGAAAAACTCCTTTGAAGAAGAATATACCACCCACCGTGGACGTAGGGGTCTAACAAGACTTTGGCTGAACCATGATAAAAACTCCTTTTGTTCTCCCCTATCTTCTTTCCAAATACACAACAGATTTGCACGCATTAGACAATAGAGTAGCAGCTCGATCTCTTGAACTCTCTGTTAACTAAGTACCAAAATCAACCGTCAACATTATAAAACGAGTGAAGATAAAAAATGATAAATAATTTATTAATTTTATATTAATAAGTTAAAAAATTAAGTAAATGATATTGACTTCATGTTATTATTTATGTTACAATAAATATACTTATAATATGAGTAATAATATTATAGTATTATTTTTAATTATTTTATATTATTAAATTATTAAATATATTTATTTTTATTATTTTTTTAACTATTAAATTATCAATAAAATATTCTCTTATTATAATTGATTTCAATTTAAAGATTCAAGTTGAGTTACTCAAAAATTTAATTTGAATTAAATATGAATTGGAAAAATTAATTTAAATCACACTTAAAATAAATCATGATTTAAAAAAAAATTAAATGAGTCAAATATCAACCCAAATCAGCCCATTTCCAATCCTGCTGCGTGACTTTTGTGAGAAACCTCGAGTGGAATTTGGGTAAGGGGACATTATCTGGAACGTTATTACTAACTTTCCTTGCAAGTACTTGTGGTGTGATAATTACAAAAGAATTTAATACAACAGAAAAGCCAACGAGCGTTGGCCCTTAAATATTTGTTTAGACCTTAAAATAATGAGAATGGAATCTGAAAATATTTCTCAGCTTTCATACGCAATCATGATCAACTACCTAATTTTAGGAAAATGAATTCCCATACTTTCTCGTTTTCCTTACTAGACTACAAATATTTGACTTCATTTTTCAAGGCTCCTCACTTATACTCACAGAGCCTCAATAGGCCATTAAAATAAAATATTTAAAAATTAAATTATATTATCATAATTAATATATTTTTAAATTATAATATAATATTATAAATTAAAATAAATTATATTTTATAAGAATTAAAAAAATAAATCTTATACAATTAATTATATTTTAATAATACATGTTTTAATATTTTAATAAAGATAAAATTTGAAAAATTTAAAATATTTTAAATGACATAACTACTAATACGTAGGATTTTTTTTTTAAAAAAAAGCAAAAAATATATATCTACTTTAAAAATTACCTAACTTTGCCACTACTCACTGATCTGGAATTCTGAATATCCAGGAATCGCGAAACAAATATAGCTTTCATTTTTAATAATCTAACTAATATATCATAACCTCAGCAATCAGCATAATTAATATGGAAAGACCAGCTTATTTCATTGGGACAATGGAAAAAACTAATTTCATTATCTAATTAAAGTGATGAAAATTTAATTATGCAAAAGATTGCAAGAGCCACATAGCTATATGACATGCCGTGGCAAGTCAAAGTGTTGCAGTATAATCTCAGATTACTTTGAATCACGCATAAAATAAATTATTTCAGCCAGTTAAATTTTTTATAAAGTAAATATTTTTATGAACATATTCAGAAATATATAAAATTGTCTAATTAATAATGAAAATTAAAAGTTTATGTTAAAAATTTTTCTTACTTAGGGGAATGTAAGTAAACATAACTTCTCATATTTTATAAACAGTAAAACCTTGTGATAGGGTATACTTCTTCACTATGTCCAACCATGATTAATCAAATAATATATTTATTTGTGACTCCCCAATAAATTGTATTTCTCATATAACCTTTTTATCAACAGAATAGCCTCTTGTACGTCTAATTAACAAAATTAATTCCACCTATATTAAATTAACTAGATTAATTTAGCTCCAATTATCTATATACATAGACAATTGTAAAAGGTGTGATGAATATAAGTAGTATATATATAAATATATATATATATATAATCAGTCATTTTAGTACACATATTATATGCACATTAGTATTACAAGATTGTTTCTATTTATTAAATCAATTTTTAGATTTAAATGCAATGATAACTTATATTTATGTATATTTATGTGAGGGGATTGTATCAAAATTCACTATGCATTGAGATTTTGCTTCACATATCACTACCATGCTATGTATAGAATCCATAGATATCAACGAAAACTAGTTAGAAGTAATTAAAGTCGTAAAATTATAATTTAATTAAAATTCAAACTTCTAAAATTTATGAGTCATATAATCGAAGGATTCACTGTGTTTAATTTTCTCTATATATATTTAATTATATATCTCTCTTCTAGAATACGTCAATTCTTTGAAAGCAAGGAGATTACTTTGGGTTTGAAATAGACACAAAGTTTACTAGAACAATAGCAAATTAACATTTGGTTTCTTTCCATAGAAAAGGGTTAAGAACCACACCTGACTGGGGCATATCAACAACTAAAGGATAAAAAGCCCATAATTTATGAATCTTCATCCTCATTAAATTGTCCTTATATGGTTTAATTAACGTTTAATTTAGTTCAAACGACATTATAAATTAACTAATTTAATTTATTGCATCTTGGATTAAAGTAAATTATGTCCTACGAACTAGATTGAGTCATCAAATATTTGAACTGCTAACTTAATTTACAAGTGGAAGGAGGATTAGGTTAAAAGTTCATGTCTTCCAATTTTAATATCCCATTTGTCTCTTCATTTTAAAAATAAAAGGCATTCTTAAATGATAAAAGAAGGTCAAGATGGGACTTCAGCAGACAAAATCTCGAACATAGCGATAAGGCCCTTCTAAAAGACACTTAAAATATATTAGATTATTCTCAGTTGGCTTCACGTTCTAGAAACAAAAACACTTAAAATATATTAGACAACAAAGTAATATTTTAAAATCCCTTCCACTCAGTCCATGATATAAATATTTTAGTGGAAAAAAACCTTTAAAGAATCCCCATTATCTCATTCATTTTATTAGGTTCATGTCTTCCAATTTTAATATCCTATTTGGAAAGCTAGCATGCATGTTACTTAAAAGTGAGCATTACTCAAGAGTTGGTATCATGCATAACACAATACGATTAGAAGAAGTATCGACTCATGATACTAGGCAACATGCTCACCCACACACACAGGTGTGTGAAGGTCACGCACTGCTATAGCGACGGCTGTTGATGATTCTGATTATATCGTTGAGCCCCACTCTCTGAATTCAATTTTTTTATATTTTTTTAAATTTTTATGAAAATAACATTATTTCATTTAATTGTTTTTAATTTATTTAAGTGTTAATTTGATATTTTTAGGCCTGAAAATTTTATTATATAATTCCTACATATTAGACTATTATAGTAATTTTTTCAAAATCTTTTATGTTGTTTGATTATTATTTGAATTTCGTTTGTTTATATGCATGAAATTTGAATTATGCAAGGATTATGTTACTCATGTTATATCATGAAATTTTGTATAAGTATATACTCACCTATCATGAGACAATTGTATAAAATTTTTCTAAAATAAAATTTTTTATTTTATCAAGAAGAGTGTTGTGTTAGTAATATATATATTCTATTGGTGCAATATTATTAATATAGTTTATTAGTGATAATGTAAGTATTATAATTGTACGTTATATTCTTAAAATTTTTGAATACCCTATTGGTGTTGATTTTAGGAATGTAATGTTCAATTATTGTATTATTTCATGAAGCCTTAAATGCCCTATTATTGTTGGGGTTCATAGTGTAATACTACTTCTAATTGCATAGTTTGTGTTTTATGAAGAAAATAATAGCATGATTAAGTTATACATACATTATATGTGATTATGATTAATTTCATAAGTTGTTTTTCCTTAACCTCTGTATCTATGCAATTGAACTCTATGAAAATGTTGAATGAAACCAACTATAAAAATTAGGTTGAATTTCTGAAATTATATCTGCGACCACCAACTTAGATTTGGCTTTGAGAAAGAAAGAGCACATGATTGATAATAATTCTATTACTGTTCAGAAAGTTTAACATGAAAAGTGGACGCATTCAAACATGGACTGTTTGATGGTGATGAAATATGCTATGTATAAAATCATTAGCTAAAGTGTTGCTGACTAACAAAAGATCAAGGCCTTCATGGATTCTGTTACATAAAAGTATATGAAATTTGATAAGGCTAAAAAGGGTCATTTCCTTTATTTACTTGAGAAAACTGCTTATGATTGAGTCAGTTGAGTTTGAGAGTACATAATGAAACTGTTGCATTATTCCAACTAGTTAAAAGATATGAATACTGGCTTAGGAGACATTTTTCTGATCTAGCATGCTTTAGAATTTCTCTTATTTTAGTTCGATGTTCTGAAAACCTATTACAATACCCAAAAGGGATACTGGATTATCAATCAGATGATATCCATTGTCAGTCAAGTTAAGGAAGATATGAAGAAAGGGAATATTTAAGTTGTCAATTATATTTCTCATGGTTTTACTACCAGAAAAATGCATGATTTCCAATAGAAAAATCCATTGAAAATCATGAGATATCCATCAAAAACCACAAATTTTTTATGAAACAGGATGGTCAGTAAAACCATGGTAAAAAATTATTTTATGTTGAAAAAATCCAATGAAAATTCATTATCGATATATTGAGGTGACAATTTTTTTCTTTTAAATTATTTTTCATCGAAATATCCATTGGTAATATGTTGAGAAATTTGTCGAAACCCTATTGTAAATTAGTCAACAAACTCGATGAAACTTTTATTGAAAATCCATCCAAAAATCCATCCAAAAATCATTGAAAATCTATTGAAAAAATCATCAAAAATTCATTGGAAAAAAGGATAAATTTTTTAAAATATTATTTCATATAATTTTCAATTTTTAAAGTTTTATTAAAATTATTTTGATTGGTATTAAAAATTGATTTTAATATTTTTAAATTTAAATTCTAAAAAATAATATTTAATTATAATAAAAAATTAAAATACATCATACAAGAATAGATATAAATATATAAAATTAGTAAAATAATTCATAAATTGTATTATCCAAATCAATGTATGAAACATATTATTCAAATAAAAAAATAAAAATATAATTACAACCTAAGATCGTTGAAGAATAACTCATCATCGATCTCTTGATCCCAGGTGTCCTATTGCTATGGTTGTCCAGGACCTCCAACTGGTGGTGGTCAAACAACCAACTAGGATAGTTGTGGTGGTGGTGATGGTGAATACACGTAAGGAGGAGGCAACTAATAATAAGCAAGAGGCTAATCGTAGTATGAATGAGAATGAGATGGTGATAAAGTCTGACTCTGCGATTGAGTCATCCGAGTGAACAACTGAATCATCTGTTGTTGCATATCAGTCATAACTTGCATGATTTGGTCCAATGTAGCATGTGATGTGTTATCAAAGCGAGCTATAATAGGTGAAGCAACCATCCCCATTATGGCCATGAACCTCAAACTATAGACCCATCCCTTTTTGGTCTCGTCGACAGTGTCCACCTATAAATCACGATCAAATGGTCTGTCAAATCAACAGCTATGTCCCCAAAGTCTTCGCCTCTCTATACTTGAGTCTGCACCAAGTCTTTCTTTCTTTGATTGAAATTCTCCTGTAAATTAAAATAATTAATTGTTTAATATTATAAATTAATATAATATTTTTGTTACCAAATATACAATACATTAATAACACAAATGTGAGTTAAGATAATGAGGTTGCTTACATCGGAATGTACAGACCGAGGCAAGACCCACTGGCCACCCTTTTAGATATAAATGAGGTGAAACAGGTTATCTATGGGTGGCTTGATCCCAATCTCAAGTATCTACACAACATGAAAATTTTCACAAACATAAATAACATTAAGTTAAAATGACACAAATAACATTAACTTAAAATAACGTTACCATGCATAGCTGATGCTTTAATATAAGGATGAATCGACCTGTATGTAGGAAGGAATCTTGTCTAGTTATATCTGAGGCTCTGTTCCTCTTATTTTTTATGAAATTATTCTTGTTTCTCTTGTAAGGATGATTGCATGGTAGAAACTGTTTATGACAATCAAACCCTAATTGTTTCCTCCCATGCTTTTAAGGTAAATGCTTTTGTAGATTTCATACATATCAGGCAAGCTAATTTTCTAGCCATTTTCTAACTAGATAACATCCCATATGCAGAAAATTCAATAATGGTCCACATTAATGCAACCTTCATCTAAAAGTTTTACTTCATTGAAATGTCTTACGTTGGAACATTATCACTTCATAAAGTGAGTAACTCATTTATCAATGGCTGTATAAAAACATCAATTTTACTTTTTGAATTTTCTAAACCTGGGATGATCAATGTTAAAATGACAAGAACATATATGGAGTTGTCATACACATATCCAGAGGCAAATTATAAGGATTGGCTATTATTGGCCAACATGAGCATGGTGCAGCATTATGATCAAATGGAGTCAATTCATCAAAACATAACCCAACTCTTATATTTTGAAGATCAACTACAAACTCTAGGTACTTTTGATCAAATTGTTTCTAAGCTTCTCCATTTGAAGGATGACACAAAATGCCCGTCTCCTTTCAATTCTTATAATGTCATCTCATATGAGGAGCTAACTTCATTAAAGCATGCAACATTTGCAATCCGGGAATTAAAGATAGATAATAAATTCTTTTGAATGTAACTTCTTTACTATTCCAACCTATCTTTTATTCTTTATACCCAAGTGACCCATAAATTCTACATTTTGTATCAAATCTAACCTCTTTATAGAACAATATGCAACCTTTCATATAGCAATCTATTTTCTGATGCCCCATCCTAAATTCTTCACTAACTTCCTCATTTTATAAAAGTTATGAGGAACAACATTATCAAATATGTGTGTCTTAGTTATAAGTTACATAATCTGATTAAAGGAATTAAGTGGTGAATTGAACTTAGATTTTATACTTAACATCTTTACTGTTAATAACAACTTTGAATGATTAGTACAACTTGTCCATAATAGCTAATATACTACTTCTAACATTTCATAAAATTTCTAGGCATCTCTATTTAAAGGCTCTTCCACATTGCGTTGTAAGTAAGTTGCAATGTTTGGCCAACAGGCATCCAACACTATGTTCTCATATATATTACTTGCATCACGCAAAGCACACAATTAGAAGATTATCCCTTTTTTGTATATCTTTCCTCATCATGATCAATCCATCACCAGTAATCATATTTAAATCCAAATTGATACAAGTTAACCTTAACTTCATCAAAAGATAAAAATTTTCTACATTTATATTTGAAGCATGGACATCTTACCCAACTATTATAATGTTTCACACCGAGGTATTGTCCGCTTTGAGCCGAGCCAGCATGGTTTTGTCCTTCAAAAGGTGCCTCAGTAAGAGGGGTCCAGCCCCCTCTTATATGAACCTTTTCCCATCCAAACTTAGTCGATGTAGGATGCTGGGGCATAACTCCTTACATCCCCTCCCGACCTATCAGACTAGAGGCCTGACCTGGCTCTGATACCAATATAAGGTTCTACACCGAGGTATTATCCGCTTTGGGCCGAGCCTGCACGGTTTTGTCCTTCAAAAGGTGCCTCGGTAAGAGGGGTCCAACCCCCCCTTATATGGACCTTTCCCCATCCAGACTTAGCCGATGTGAAATGCTGGGGTGTAACTCCTTACAACTATCACGTATATAAATTGGTTGAGCATTTACAAAATCGATAAATTCTTCCACCTCATTAACAAAAATAGTCTTATATCTACTACGTCCTAAAAAAAGCCTATCATTCATCCACCTATGGTGCTCCGGTCCTTCTATATTCTATTTATCAAAATTAATTGAAATAGAAGAAAATCATTATATATGTATGGAAATATATAGGAGAAACTATTTACTAAATTTCTATATCATATAAATAGGTTCATTATTTTTTTTTCTCATACTTAATAAAAATAAACAATAATCAAATTTATTTAGGAAATTAATAATTAATATCTATAACAAATTTATTAATTTCAAAGATTAACAAAATTAAAATATTTATAATTTCTAAATTAAAAATATGTTTTAATTAAAAATATACATAATTCCTAAAGTAATTTCAACTATACTATTAATTATGCCATGATTGCCATCTAACTACTTAATCCTATAAAGTTTAATTCAAAATATATATAATTCCTAAATATAATTCACCAATTATAATTAATCAATCTAAATTAGAACATACAAAAAAAATTATAACTGATAATTAAAAATTAACTCGTACAATATTAAAAATCATGAATAATTAAAAATATGAACTAACCTCAATGTCTAAGCAAGATAAGTTACAAATAAACTACTATAGAAACTAAAGTCCAAAACTACAAAAAGAAAAATAAGAAAAACTAATTAACCCATAAAAAAACATAATAGTTAAATAAAAACAATTGAAAAAAATATAAAACAAAATAGTTACAACAATTTAATTGGTTTAAATTCATGAAAAATACCTTCAAAATACAATAATCAAGCCATGAGAGTAAAAAAGAGCTTTGATATGGCACAGGAAGCAAAAGGAAAACGGAATAGGTACGTTCTGGAGTTTTAAAACTTTTTGAATTTTATGATAATTTTTTCCGTCAAAATTCCTCATACACTTATTTTCGTTGGAAATCTATCAGAAATAGCAAGCAAAACTTTTAAAAATTCTCACCCATTTTTAGACGGTCTTTCCGTCATGAATAAAAAAAGTAATGGATTTTTTGACAAATTTTATTTATCAATAACCAATGATATTTTTATTTTTGGTCAACTTTTTAATCGATTTACAATTAATTTTTCTAACAAATTTGTCCTTCGGAATTCATAGGAAATCATGCTATTTTTTGTAGTGTTTGAGTTATAGATAAGGAAAAAAACCACTTCAAAAAGATAACAAAGGTAAATCAAATTATGAAAAGAAGAAGAATGAGATGTACGAGTAATGTTACAAACCCAAAAAGTCTTTGTTCAAGGGATCTTGTAAGTTCTACGAGAAGTATAGGCATAAAAGAGCTTATTGCTTCAAATTCAAGGAGTGGCTTAAAAAAAAAAAGCATAACCTTCTACCTCTAGTATACTTTGAATCTAATACTATTGATATTCCAATAAATACTTGATGGTTGGATACTAGTACAACCATTCATGTAATGAATTATTTACAGGTGGTAAGAAATCTGAGAAAATCAAATGATAGAGAACTAGTAGTTAGACTAAGGAATAAAAATAAAGTACAGATGGAGCACATTGGAGTTGCTTTTTTATTTTTATCTATTATTCATATTTTAGAATTAAAAGATACTATTTATATATCTTCCATGAGAAGAAACTTGATTTTAGTTGTTGCATTAGACCAGAACGAATATTCTTGTTATTTTGGAAATGGAATTTTTAATTTTCTTTATGATTCTATTACTATTGAGACCAATTCCTTGTGTAATGGTTTGTATAAAATTTATAGATCCTGATTTTGCAAATTCCATAAACACAGTTGTTAGAAAGAAAAGGGGTAGAGTAAATAAAAAATCTTCAATGCTTTGGCATAAGCATTTAAGCCATATTTCTTAAGAGAGGATGAAAAATTAATAAAAGTTGATATTTTACATGATCTAGATTTCTCATATTTTGGCACCTATTTAAATCGCATTAGAGGAAAACTTCTTGCTAGAGCTTGAAAAGGGAAAAGAACTAGAAAATTAGATGTTTTGGAGTTGATCCATATTGATGTTAGTGGATCCATTTTACCTAGTGTTATAGGTGAATATAAATGTTTTATCATCTTTATTGATGACCATTCAAGATTTGGATATGTAAAGCTTCTCACAAAGAAATTTGAATCATTAGATGCGTTCAAAAAATTCAAGGTTACAATTGAACTGAAGCTAGGTAAGAGATTAAATGTGTTAGTTCTAATAAAAATGGTGACTATTATGGTAGATATGATGAAACAAGGAAAAACCCTTGTCCTTTTGCTAGATATCTAGAGGAGTATGGAATAGAAGCCAATTACACCATAGCAAAATGGTATTGTAGAATGAAAAAACTATACGCTCATGAATATGGTAAAGTGTATGTTAGCCCATTTTTTTTTATCAAAATTTTTATGGGGGGATGCTTTGAAAACTACTACATATGTCTTGAATCAATTTTCCAACAAATCTGTGCCTAAAGCTCCATATGAACTAATGTATGGGAAAATGCCTAGTTTAAGCCGTTCTAATGTTTAGGGTTATAAAGCTGCTATAAGGCTATACAGTCCATTCACAAAAAAACTTGATTCAAAAACTATAATTTCATGCTTCATCTGCTATTGTAGCAGTTCTAGAGGCAAGAAGTTTTATTATCTAACTCATTCTACATGAGTTATATAATTAAACCATGCTATATATCTTAAAGATATAAGTTAAGGAGTATAAGTGAAGCACCATGTATCACTTCTTTTAAAGAAGAACAAAGTGTCCCACTACTAACTAAAGAACAGAGTGTTATCCCACTAGTGATTCTATCAATTGGAACATTTCAAAAAATTCCATAACATGATCCTATGCAACCAGTGATAGAAAATAGAGAACCAAATGTTGTAACTAAAGAGGCACCTTTAAAGAGATCTCAAAAGGTACATCAACAAGAAATTTAAAATGATTACATAATTTATTTGCAAGAGCATGAGTTTAGTATTAATAATGATTTAGATCCCATGAACTTTTTAGAAGTTATTTCTAGTCTGAACTTTTCAAAGTGGATGAATGCTATGAAACATGGATTGGCTTCCATGTAAGAATAATTTAAGGGATCTTCAAGAATTGTCAGTTGGTTGCAAACTAATTAAATGCAAATGGGTCTTTAACATCAAGAAGAATGCTCAAGGTGAAAGTGAAAGGTATAAAGCCAAATTAGTAGTAAAGGCCTATCCTCAAGGGGAAGGCACAAACTATAAAGAAACTTTTCACCAATTTCAACTAAAGATTTATTTCGAGTTGTTATAAGGCTAATGGTTAATTTTGATATAGAGTTTCACCAAAAAGATGTTACCTTCCTAAATGGTGATTTGTCAGAAATTGTGTACATGAAACAATCAGATAGTTTCCAAGAGAATGGTAAAGATCACTTGGTGTATAAATTGAAGAAGTCCATATATGGTTTGAAACAAGCATCTAGACAGTGATATCTCAAATTTAATGAGATAGCAACTTATCTTGGTTTCAAGGAAAATACTGCAAATCAATTTTAGTTGATGAGTGCAAGAAAATTTTGTGATCTTGAAGTTGTATGTTAATGATATTCTCCTTGCTAGTAATGATATAAGCCTGTTGAGTGAGACAAAGCAAATATTTCACAAAATTTTGATACGAAGGATCTTAGTGATGCCTCTTTTGTATTGGCCATATAGATCTATCATGATAAATCTTAGGATTTTCTTAGCTTATCTCAGAAATCATATACCGAGAAAGTACTCAAAAGTGTAACATCTGAAAAAAAAATTGTAAAATATAATTAAGATTAAAAATAAAAATTAAAAATTTGAAAGGACTAGATTGAAATCTCGGTAGGGATTAAATTGAAAAGTTTTCATTTCAATGAGGCATATTTTGAAATAACACAAAGTTCAGGGGCCAAATTGAAAATTTTGGAAAATCAGCCTAGCTGGTAATCGATTTCCCTGGGTTGATATTTTTGCTGGCCTTTCCAGATTTTTCCAGCCCTTTCCTCGATTTTTTTTTCTTCTTCTCCTCTTCTCTTTGGTTTGGGCCTTCTTCGGGAAACTTCCAGAGATTGATTTGATGCCGACGAGCATTCCGATAGTGTTGGAGCCAGCTTTCGGTCGAAAGGGATCCAGCTACCTTCCGTCGTCTCTCTTCTTCTTTCTTGGCTAAAATAGCTTTCGGTCCATCAACTGTTCTTCGACCGGACATGACGGTTCTGGCGAGATTGCCCCACCCAGCCCTCTTCTTCTTCTTTTCGGACTTTTTTCTTGGGCTGAGTGATTTTAGGAAGCTTGAAACTCATGGTTCCCCTATTTCATGGCTAGTTCGGCCAGCTTGGATTTTTGGGTTGCCAGCAGCTTTCCGGCCAAGGGCGAGCTGAAGGTAGCCACTTTGGGACCCGGTAAGTGATCTTAGATCATTAGTTTTATTCCGTAATATTTTGATTGAAAGTTGTCAAGATATTTGTGTTTGAGCTTAAATATGAGTAGTGAA
>JANHAO010011699.1:0-16818 GCA_026873985.1 Saraca asoca | reverse complement strand
GAGGCTAGTAATTAATTTAGGCTAAACCATCCTCAATTAATCAAGTAATCATAATAGGAAAGAATTCAATTAATTGTCAAAGATCGTAAGTGTGGTGAAACCTCAATCCTAGGCTTTTAGAATTGCATTTGGTTTATTATTTACTTACTGCTATTTCATTAAGTTTCTTTATTGCTCTTGATATTCTTCTTTGATTTAGTCAACTTAGTTTGCAAGCTCTGGTAATTGATAACAAGATCCTTGTGGAACTCAACCTGTATTTGTTGAACTTTACTACAACTACCCTGTGTGCTTGTAGAAAACAACACACCAAAAATTTGGGATGTCACAGTAAGCCTTCTGGGATTTCTTTAAGGGTATATCTTCATTTATAGGACTTGGTTCTTTTCCTCTACCAATGGAGCTTCAGTTCTCCAACTTTCACTAATGGTTCTACCATTTTTTGTATTAGATCATCTTTTAGATCAATTGATCTATTTAATCAATGATGATGCTTGTGGAATAACAACTTGTTCCTCTCTAAGAGAGTATTGCAGGGTTTTTTTCACTCTTGTTATCCAACTACTCCTCAAAATAGATAGAACAATATGCTTCAGTTACCTTAGTGGTATGGGTTGGATAATAAAATCTACTACCTCTTTAAATGTTATAAAATTCAATAAAGTGACCATTAACAATATTTGCATCAAGCTTCTTTGCAAATAGATTGTATGGCTTCACTGTAGTCTTACAACCCCAAACATGAAATGTCTAAGACTAAGCTTTTCCATATAACAATTTGTATGGGGTTTCAGGTGCAAACTTACTAGAGACTTAATTTAGAGTATATGCAATGATTTTTAAAGCAGTACCCCATAGAAAGTCTAGTAAAATTAAATGTGCTAACATGCATCCCACCATGTCCATGAGCATGCAATTCCATCTTCCTACAATCCTATTCTGATTGAGTGTTTTAGGTATAGTGTAACTAGCCTCAATTCCAAAATCTAGAAGATATGTCACAAAAGAACCAAGATTTTCATCAATTTCATCATATTTCCATAGTACTCACCATGTAACATTCCAAGGTTAACTTGACTGGATTCAAAAATAGGTCTAAAAGGGTGATTCGTTGACCATAAGTGCAGTCCCTAATGGTGGACCAATTGGACGACCAGCTCTTGAAAAGCGATTGATTAGTTGGTGTGAGGTTAGATAAAACCTAAAGCATGAAATTTGATGCCTCAAAATCCTAATGCAATTAGATGTTGGTAGAACAAAAACCTTACTGAGAAAGAGCTCTAGCATAATCTCTTATTTGAAAATGAATCCAAGTTAAATCAACCTAATAATTCATATTTCTAATTTTCTTTAATCTCAGCTATGTGTTTTAAATCAAAATTAATCGATTAAGTTGTCTTCATTAGAGTTTTTGTCATTTTGCATCTAGGTCTAGGCCAAAGGCCAAATGTGATATTAAGGATAGGCTTATGCATTGCATGATGTGGAGAATTCATATGACCAAGTGACTAGGATTCTATCCTTCTAGCTTTCTTTTCATATAAAAATTTATATTTTCAAAACTCCCTAAACATATTTTGATTATTAATAATTGGGAATGTGGTTATAGAATTAGTGTATTAGAATTAAGCATAAATCAATGAAAGCAGAAGTTATGAATTGTATGCGACTTAGTACGATTATAAGACTTTGGATTAGATCAAGAAAAGAATTAAAATGTAAGATTTTATGAATTCATGCTTAAGCCTAGTTGTATATGGGAAGGTAGATTCTGGTAGAACCTAAGAAATTGATTTCCTATGTGATTTTATGATTGATTGATTTATTGTATGCATGAAATAGATTATGGTAAAGGAATATAGAATTGGTACAAGTTATGGATTAATCTAAAAATCTCAACTTTGCATATGAATATGGACATAAAAGTTATGAACTCATAAAATATTATGAAAAGTTTTATTCTATGATTCAAAAAATTATTATTATTGAATTTCTAATTTTATTTCCTTAAAAATGTTTATTAAGATTTCTTATGTTTATGAAAATTATTAGAATCATTATTTTTTTTTTGAAAACTAAGAAATTATTGTTTTTAAAAATAGTATATTTTATCATCACCATTCTATAATTTGTTTGAAGTAAATATTATTTTACAAAAGAGTGCACATATATTCTTTTATTTAAAATAAGAATTTCTTCCAAGAAAAATATTTTTAAATTCAATCTCATTGCATCATACAGAAAGCATTATAAAGGATAGTAACTAAAAGAAAGTTTATGGAATAGTCATTGGTTAGTCATGGGTAGATAAGAAGTTATAATATATGATTAAAGATAAAAATGCCAAAAGATATAAGTTTGTGTATGTATGTATGTATGTATCCATGCATGTGAACTGGCAAGGGATATTGGTAGACCTACGATCACAAGGAAATGTATGATGGTCACTCATACGATAAGGGGTTATGAGATAGATGATCACTTATACAGCAGAGGGTCATAAAATAGGTGCATTAATCATACAGGACAAAGAAAAGTCAAGTTAAAGAAAAGTCAAAGTTAAAGTTAAGGAAAAATTACTTCCCCAACATTCCCTATTATCAATAAAATTATGAAAGATGAACTTTACATGATAATTAGATATGACTTAGTAAAGCAAGTATAATGATTTTAGATTATGTTATGTTATGTTATGATGTGATTGAATGGTCAAGAAAGATAAGGTTAGATAGTAAGAATGAAAGATCAGATATGAAAAACATCCTTTTTAGAAATATATGAAACACTAGATCTTCATATATGAAAGGAGTTTTACAAAAAGGATATTATTTTAATTTTAAAAAGTTATCTTTTTAAAGAAAACATTTTCATAGCAATTATGCATATTGTGGATTTTTTTAAAAAGGAGTCAAGAATCATTTTTTGCATTTATTTTCATGATTTCAAAAGATCAAAGGAATTTTAGCAAGGTTATATGTTTATGCAAATATATATATAAAGTATGACTAAAAGGATTTTAACCAATAGTTGGGTTTGCATTTTGCTCGCCAAGTAGTTGCACTCACCCCTCTTGTTAACATTTTTTTAAGTTAATGAGTCTTATGTTAGTTATCTCAATTAGGAAATATTTCAGGATATTACATGAGATTAGAATTAGGTATGTAGTCCTTTTGATTTACTTTTGGTTGTTAGTGTACATCCAATCAAACATTTGATCCTCATAAATGAAAAAAAATTTATGAAAAGAATTTTATTTTAATTTTAAAAATTATCTATTTAAAGAAAACATCTTCATAACAATTATGCATATCGTGGATTTTTCTAGAAAGGCATCAAGAGTCATTTTTTGTATTTATTTTTATGATTTCAAAAGATCAAAGGAATTTCAGCGAGGTTATGCTCATAGGCTCACAAACCACAATAAAGTGATTTGTGTTAATCACACCTTCGAATTTGAAAATGTGACACACCACCTCTATCAGAAGATTTCCTTTCTCATTTTGAATTTAATCTCAATCTTGAACACCTGAAAAGCATTTAAGGATTTTGACCTTTCATTTTTTGCACTTGGTCTTCTTGATTTACTTTTGGTGGTTAGTGTCCATCAAGCCAAATATTGTATCTTCATATATGAAAAGGGTTTTATGAAAAGGATTTTAATTTAATTTTAAAAGTTATCTATTTAAAGAAAATGTTTTAATATCAATTATGCATTTCATGGATTTTTCTAAAAAGGCATCAAGAATCATTTTCTGCATTTAATTTCATGATTTCAAAAGATTAAAGAAATTTTAGCAAGGTTATGCTTAGGGGTTCATAAATCACCATAGGATGATTGGTGATTTGTGCCAATAACACCTCTAAATTTCACACATCACCTTTATCAAAACTAACACACTTGATTTCTTTGCTCATTTTGAATTCAATCTCAGTCTTGAATACCTAAAAGGTATTTAAAGATTTTGACATCTCAATGAGGAGTTTCACCTAGCCAAAACTTGAATAATCATCAATGAAGGTGAATTATCAATGTACACCTATAGCGTTCAGTGTAATCAATCCGCCAACATTAGTGCGAATCAACTCTAGGACATCTAGTTTTCAAGTCCTTTTCCTTTTCAAGCTCTAGCAAGGAACTTTCCCTTAATGCAATCATCATACATACCAAAATAGATATGTCCAAGTCATGAAGAGTTTCTTCTTTTATCAATCATTCCATCTTTTCTATGGAGATATCGTCCCCAAATGCTTGTGCTATAGCATTGAAGTTCTCACACCAATTCTAACTTCTTTTGTTTCCAACCATAAGATTTATTGGACAAACTAACTCTCCCATTTCCAAATAGAAATTGTAGTCATAGTTCTAAAGTAACAATTAAAATCTATTCCTTCTCATGGAAAGCATATAAATATGGTTACTTAACTTTAAAATATGACTAGAAGATAAATTAGAGGCAACTACTCCTATATGTTCAACTTATACTTTTCCACCATTTCTAATTTCACTAATGGCTTTCTATCACTTGGCTTCATCTTGTTTCTCAATGCTTATAATGAATTCATAACGTAAATGATTGCATCAATGTCTAACTATTAAATGTTTAATGAAACATCTACAATATTTGACTCAAAACACATTACAGCTAGCGGAAACTTCTTGGTCTATAATGTTGTGCATTCAAATTAGCATTCTTGCTTCTCAAAATTAGCTTCCTTTGTTATCCTTTGGGTGTGATATATGCCTATGCTTAGCACTTCAAATGTGTGAAACAACGTGAGCAAAGTGACCTTTCCTTTCTTTCTGTCATCTTTTACTTAACTAATAATAGAGATCATCTCATTGATAGTCCAATCACCCTCCTAGTGTAATACAATGTATTAAGAACATCAATTGGAGCTAAAAGAGACTCCAAAACATGCTAAATCAAATAATTATTTCCCAAGTCCACTTTCAACTCCTTCAAATGGTCATAATAGTGCATTTATTTCATGATGTACTAGCGAAATCTGTTAGTCTTGCTATCATATCTTCTTTAATTTTTATGTTGAAAAATAATTTTAATTAATGTCACAATCTAACTATATGCTTTTAAGTGTTTGTTCATTTTGCAGATTTAAAGTTAATTAACTGACATTTAAGATATCAAGAGATCTAACACTAATTTTAGTTTTTATTGATTTTCCTAGGATCTTTTGTGCATTTTAATCAGTTTTAATCCAAAATAAATTTCTAAGAATAGCTAAACTGAGGTAGAAATAAATCAAATGAAATGCGCTTAAAATAAATATTTTCTAAATATGTTTTCAATGCATTTTCATAAGTTGAATTTTTATAAAAATTATTTTTTTGTTGTGTAAACCGATTCATGAATCGATTCATATTGAAAACTTATAAAATCTACATGAATTGATTGGGCAATCGACACATGAAGAAAAGTTTTTTTAAAAAAAATGCTTTATCGAAATATTAGAAAATATTCTGAATCGATTAAGCAATTAATTCATGACCTTTTTACATCAATTCAGTCATGAACTTCTCATGATCTTCAAAAGCGAATCAATTTACTAATCAATTAATTAGTTGGTAACCATTAGAAATCAATTCATAACTTAAAAGTTAGCTATTTTTCAAAAGTTAGTTATCACACTATAAATAGCTTTCACTCTCATTTTATCAGAACAGTTTTTCAGTTTCTCATAATCTCAAAGTGAAAAAGTAAAGAGAAAAACCAAAGCTTCAAATGATCTAATTCTACCTCTTCAAATAGCATTTCATAAAGGATCTTGGATCAAATTTGTGAAGAACATAACTTGTTAATTGAGATTTTCATCTCAATTGTTGGTATTGTATACTTAACTTTTCATTCTTGTTTAAATTTTGTGATTTCTAAGTTGATAGAAGTTGGAGATACAAGGAAGAGGTTGATTTTCCCTTACATCTTCTTTAATTATAAGGTTGATTACAATTAGTTGAAGGTGTAATGTCAATTGTATCTATAGGTTAGCAAAAGCCCAGCCAAAGTTTTATATAAGAATTGGTGTACAGAAGCTCAATTAATTCCTATGTTTTTAAGTAATGAAAGTGACTATCCGGTTGAGAATTATCCAGTGGATGTAGACTTAAATTACGATTTTTGTTTAAGTTAAATCATTTTAAAAATTTGGTGTTCTCGTTTATTCTTTTTTGCATTTTGTATTCTGTTATTTTGTTACATTTCTAATATCACTACTATTTTGGTTTATTCCATTTTTGAACTTCCTGTAATTTTGTTTAGTTTTTGAATTGGTTTAAATTGATCAATCTATAATTAAATTCTTAATTACGTCAATGACTCTAACATTATCTTGATCATTGAATAAAGTCTTCAAAAAAATCTTGTAAAATAAGAATTCAATCTCAAAGTAAAAAGAGTATTTTACATTTGAAAAAAGGGCAAGATCTATATCTTTTTAGGACCAATAGTTGGTATCAGAGCTTTGACTCTTGATACTCTTTATTTCCTAAAGAGAATGGATTCTAGCTTTATATTCTTGCCTAAATGTCCACCTTTGAACAAGCTATCTAGTTTTAATGGACATCACTATACCTATTGAAAACAAAAAATCAGAGATTGTATTGAAGCCACTGATATAGACATGTGGGAAATTGTAGAGGATGGTTATGATACACCACAAACACTAATAAATGGAGTTGTAAAACTTAAGCCTAAATCTTTATGGACAGAGGAGGAAAGGAAAAAGCACTTTCTTGCCTCGAAAGTTAAATGGATTATCTCCAACTCACTTTCCCCTAATGAATATGAAAGGATTTCTAACTACACTACTGCTAAATAGATTTGGGACAATTTAGAAGTAGCACATGTAGGCACAACTCAAGTTAAAGTATCTAAAGTGCATGTGTTGGTCTTAGAATATGAAATGTTCAAAATGAAAGAGGGTGAATCCATTAAAGATCTCATCCAAAAATTCACTAATATCACTAACCATTTGATGTTACTTGGAAGAACCTTTGACAATGTAGATTTAGTGCATAAAATTTTGAGATCTCTAATTAAAGAATGGCAACCAAAAGTGATAGCCATTAAGAAATCACTTGAGATAGGGATGCCAATAATTCAGGAGCTCTATGAAAACTTAGAAGAGCATGAACTAGAACTGAAGAGATATAAAAATAATGGAGATGACAAAAAGAAAAGAACCTTGGCACTTAAGATAACAAAATCATTTCAAACTGATAATAAAGAATCAGATAGTGATGAAAAGGCTGATGAAAAAGACCAAATGGGGTTACTGAGCAAAAAGTTGTAGAAACTCCTAAGAGAAAAGAGGAATAAGGAAAAGAGGAAGCATGTTCCATAAAGAAAGAATTAAAACAAGAATGAGCAAGAGAGTTCCTCATACACTTCTACATGTTTTGAATATAAAAAATCGGGACACTTTAAACTAGATTGTCCAATATTCTTGAAAAGACAGCTTGATAATGAGAGAAAGAAAAGAAAGCTAACCTTCAAGAAAGATGTTGACATCGAATTTTGGTTATGGTCCAAACTCTGACTAACGGGGGGATTCTTACAGTATCTCTGGCCTTCAACCAATTCAGATAAAGTAGAGTAACAAAACAAAATAGATAGAAATGAAGGGAAGAGCAAAGAAGAAGGAGGCACTGGTTTAACGTGGTTCGGCCAAATCCAGACAGCACTGGACTCTACATCCATGGTAGTGTGTTATTGAGACAATATTTCTATAGTGTTTGATCTCAGTTTTAGCAGAGTTTTGGCATAAAGATCTATCTCCCCCTTGCAGATGGGCTCCTTCCTCATATTTGTAGAGGGAAGGAGGCTACAAAGGTAATTACATATGCAGTAAATCTTTTACATCAGCATTTATTGTACAATATAGAATATGCAGATTAAATCTTCTACTTTCGGCTACTGTAGCTGTCTTCTGTAGGTAGGTCTCGTGATCGTTGGAGGTAGATATGACTTAGTCTTGTGTCTGGCGAGCTTTCAGGTTGTAGGTCATGCTTTATTAGCCAGGTTGCTCCTTCCTTTTTCTGAATGGGGCGCCTGAGCTCGCTTTTTTGCATGCGGACTTGGTCTGATGAGGTTGCATGCTTAAGCAACCTGATGGCTGAATAATTTCAGACGTGCTTTGAGCTAGTCTTCTCGCTAGTTTTGGACCTCTTGCGAGCTCCCTTGGACTGAACCAATTTCTATATATAACATAAGCCCCCCAACTCGTAGCTCGCTCTATGGGCTGGGAGTTGAGACTCTTCAACTTTTGAATCGTCATCCTTTTCTCAAGACTATCGTTCCATCTGACTAGGCCACATCTCCCATGACACGTGTCCAGCAGCTATTGCTAGGTCAACTTAGCCTTTTTCAAGGCCATTAATGATGACGGTTGGGGGAATGGTTCCAGATTCTTCGATAAAAACATCCCCAGCTCTATATAAGGAAGACATAATCCCTTCTACGTCTTTACTCAAGCCATGGAGTTTCCTGATAGACCCCCACCATTTTTGGCATTCTGGCCTTCATCAGAGGCATGTATGGTCTGCTGTATATTTAACTTGGAAGACTTATCCTCCCCAGTAACGTGGAAGGATCTCGTATGGATCCCGGACTGTGTCCTCTCGGGCCTACCATGAGGTAATTATTCGGTCGACTAAGCTCCTGGGGCTTCCTGGTTAGCTTCTTTCAGGAGGAGCAAGTGGTCGAGGATAAAGGGATGCAGCACTGCCATCGATTGTGCATTGGAAGAAGAAAGCTGTGGTGTGCAGTTCCTAATAAAACAAGGTGTGGCTCCTCATGGCCGGCCCTTTTTCTTAGTCATAGGTTTTCCCTTTATATCTTCTCTAGTCTGTATGCAGAGCTTTCTGATGTAAATCTGCCTCATTGAGGCCTTTCAATGAATAAAATTACTTTTCTACAATTTCTGTTTGTTGTTGCCATTCTCTTTTAGCAAACGTTCTAGTTTAAACCATCTGAGTGACCAACATGTAAGTGATCTTGTGCTCAGGCTGATTCTATGGCCAAATAAATAAGTGTGCATGAGAGCTACGACTTAGTTAGGTTCATGAGAGCTGTGAAATTCAACAATTCCGGTGCCTTGGGTGAATAATTGATTCATCAATCCTTTACACTTTAGCAATCACAGAGTCACACCAGCGCTGAGTGTTTTAAAAGTGTCTCCACACCTCAGCGAGCACGCAGTTGCACTGGCGAAGCAAGTGTTTTTTAATGCCTCCATGGCGAGTGTTTTTTAGTGCTTCCGTACCTTAGTGACCATGCAGCCGTGTTGGCGAAGCGAGTGTTTTTTAGTGCCTCTGCACCTCAGTGAGCACGCAGCCGCGCTGGTGAAGTGAGTGTTTTTTCTTCTCCGAAATGAGCTCCGAGGGGCCTTAATTGGATCAGGTGTCGTGGTTAGTGTGAAGTACGAAGTCTTTGATAAGATTTATGATATGTTGTCTGCACCTGAGCTGCAGATATTGGTAGCACTCAGAAGCAAAGAAAGCAAAGTGAACGACATTAAATCAATCGGCCAATAACTCTCGGTAGAATTAAAGAAATGATTATTTTTTTGTGCCTCCGCACCTCAATGAGCACACAGCTGCATTGGCGAAGCAAGTGTTTTTTAATGCCTCCATGGCGAGTGTTTTTTAGTGCCTCCGTACCTTAGCAACCATGCAACCATGCTGGTGAAGTGAGTGTTTTTTAGTGCCTCAGCACCTCAGTGAGCACACAGCTGCACTGGTGAAGTAAGTGGTTTTTAGTGCCTCCACACCTCAGTGAGCACGCAGCCGTACTGGCAAAGTGAGTGTTTTTTCTTGTCCGAAATGAGCACTGGGGGGCCTCAATTGGATCAGGTGTCGTGGTTAGTGTGAAGTATGAAGTCTTTGATAAGATTTGTGATATGTTGTCTACACCTGAGCTACAGATATTGGTAGCACTCAGAAGCAAAGAAAGTAAAGTGAACGACATTATATCAATCGGCTAATAACTCTCGGTAGAATTAAAAAAAATGATAATTACACTCACCCTGAAATTTGAAATACAGCATCAATATACAACTCGGATTGAGCCACTCAACTCTTGGTTGATATTGTGTTGAGAAGGCTGGGGTAACTACCTTAAGTGCTGCACCACGTACTCCCTTAGGCGGCCTTTCTTAATCAAGTCTTCAATTGCGTTTCTAAGGGCCAAACAATTTGAGGTCCCGTGCCCGACCTGATCATGATAGGGACAGAACTCATCCCTGTTCCTTTGCCTCCATGGAGTTTTCAAGGGTTTCAATCTTTCAAAGTTTTCCCTATCCCTCTCTGCTAAGAAAATTCTATCTTAAGGATCTGAAAGTATGCTATACTGCTCATAGTGGTCCGGATACTGGGGGCGCTCACCCTTGGGCCTTTTTGGCTTCTTAGTTGTCCACTCAGTGGAGTGATCACCTTGATCCAAGTCACTCCTCCTCTTACCGCAAAAGGAGTCAGCCTTTTCATCCTTCTTGTCAGACCTTTCCTAGCCAAAGGTCTCTTCCCACCTTATCTGCTTGGCAGCCCATTCATAGAACTTGGTGAGGTCTTTGATCGGGGACTTACATAGGCATTTGTATAGTTTCCCATATTTATGGAGTCCCATAAAGATGGTGGCCAGCATGGTTTCTTCAAATGGATTCTCCACCAAATTTGCCTCGAGCTTGAATCTAGCGATGTAGTCCTTTAGTGACTCCTGCTTGCACTGAAAAACCATAGCAAGGTGGCAAGGGGGCACCAGTTGTTTCTTCAAAGCTCAATATTGGCTAATAAATTTCTGTTGGTAGTCTTCCTAACTACCAATTGAGCAAGCTGGGAGGCTTCTGAATCACGCTCGAGACACACCTCCCAATGTGGCTGGAAATACCCGGCACTTAACCAAGGGATCAGTTGTCTGCAAGTCCATCTAAACATTGAACGCATCCTGGTGATCATACGGATCAAAATCCCCATTGTACAATAGGATCGTAGGGACCCTAAGCTTGAGAGGGAGAGTTCAAGCTTCGATCTCCTCGGAGAGTGGTGACTGTTCCTCACAGTGAGCTCGATCGCCCGGAGGTCGGAGGTGTTCCTCTAACTGAGCCACCTTCTGAAATAGATCTCCAACTAATGGGTCTCATACCCTAGAGTGCTAGCTAGAGGACCGTTGGGCACTTTGGTCTCCATTGTTACGGGAGTCACGACCTGGGGTCTACTCTCGCGAGCAATAAGTTAGAGTATGACCTCGGGTGGGATCACTCGGAAGTCAGATTTATTACCACTAAAAAACATTTATTGGCATTGAGGCTTCAATCTGTCTCTGCACACCTTGTGCTAACAATGTGACTGCTTTAGTCAGTTCTCCCATCATATGCTTAAGTTTCTCCTAACGTTGGAGCCAGATTTATGGTTTGTCAACATCATCAGTGACGATACCCGGTTGTACTGAACTGGTTGGAGGAACACCAGTAGTTACTTTAATGATAGAAGCAGTTGACAAGTCTGTTGTTGAAACATGGCCATCTGAAGGATGGAGTTGTGCATTCAAGGCTCTGGTGGCTCTTCCCTTGGCCATTACAGCAAAAACGAACTAGAATAGGTGAGATCCCCACAGATGGCACCAAAATGTTAATGTCAGATTTTGGTTATAGTCCAAACTCCGGTCAACGGGGGATTCTTACAGGATCTCTGGCCTTCAACCGGTTTGGATAAAGTAGAGCAGCAAAACAGACAGAAATGAAGGGAAGACCAGAGAAGAAGGAGGCACCGATTTAATGTGGTTCGGCCAAATCTAGATAGCACTGGACCCTACTTTCACTGTAGTGTGTTATTGAGACAATATTTCTGCAGTGTTTGATCTCAGTTTTAGCAGAGTTTTGGCATAAAGATCTATCTCCCCCTTGTAGATGGGCTCCTTCCTCATATTTATAGAGGGAAAGAGGCTACAAAGGTAATTACATATGCAGTAAATCTTTTACATCAGCATTTATTGTACAAGATAGAATATGCAGACTAAATCTTCTATTTTTGGCTACTGCAGCCATCCTCTGCAGGTAGGTCTTGTGACCGTTGGAGTTAGATACGACTTAGTCTTGTGTCTGGCGAGCTTTTAGGTTGCAAGTCATGCTTTATCAGCTAGGCCACTCCTCCCTTTTTTGGAATGGGGTGCCCGAGCTTGCTTCTTCACCTGTGGACTTGGTCTGACGAGGTTGCATGCTTAAGCAACCTGATGGCTGAACAATTTTGGATGTGCTTTGAGCTGGTCTTCTCGATGGTTTCAGACCTCTTGCGGGCTCCCTCGGACTGAACCAATTTTCATATACAACAAAAGGCAACCTGGCAATTTGGGATGATGGACAACTGAATCTGGAGAAGAAGAAAAAGTAATAGAGGAAGAAGCACTCCTCTACCTCATGGCCAAAATTAATGAAGACAATGAGGTATTTTGAAACCAATCCTTCTTTTATTCTAGAGATGAGCTTAATTCTATTGATGACAATTTTAATTATTATAAATCTAATTCTACTAATGATGATGAAATTGATGATTTTATAAAGAACTGTATGATGTTTTGAAAAAGGCTAAGAAAGATTTAAAACATACGAGAGAAAAAAAAGAAGCCTTACTTGAGAAAATTCAACAAATTGAAAAAGAGAAAAATTATTTATATGATTTAGCTGAAAAAGTATTGAGTGAAAATAAGTTTGTGATCAATGTGAAATTTACAAATCTAAAATAGACATATTGACCAAAGCTTTACATGGTTTCACAAATAGTAAAATGAGATTGAATGATATGCTGTAAAATCAAATTGATTTTCAAAATAAATCTGGTTTAGAATATATATGGCAAACCAAGATGAGATCAAAGAAAAGTTCTAAAACCATCAAGACAAACAGAAAATTTAGTCATATTACATGCTTTTACTGCAATCAAATGGGACATCATATTAAGCATTGTCCTTATAGAAATGGTACATATATGCTAAAACCTAATGAAAAATTACTTTGGCTACCCAAAACACTTACCACTTACAAAAACTTTGCTATGTCTACTAACAAATCTGAACCCAAGATTTTTTGGGTACCACAAATGCAAGTATAATTGCTAATTTTTAGGTCTGTGGGAGACATAAGAGTAATTTATAGTTCCTAGATAGAGGCTATTCATGCCATATGACAAGAAACTAGGATAAATTTATCTCTCTCACACGAATAATGGGATGTAAAGTAACTTTTGGTGATGATGCTAAAGGAAAGGTAAAAAGTATTGGTAAGGCTGGTAAACTACCAAATTGTTACATTGATGATATGTTATTTGTAAAAGGTCTTAGGCATAACCTACTGAGTATTAGTCAATTTTGTGATAAGAGAAGCCAAGTAATCTTCAATTCAAATAAATGCTTAGTCATAAACGACAATGACAAATAAGTAAAGGTGGTAGGTAGTGAGATTAACAACATCTACATGATAAACCTAGATTTAGAATCAAAATTAGATTCCACTTGTTTAGTTAGTATTAATGATGACTTATGGATTTGGCATAGAAGACTTGCACACACCAGCATGGATATCATTGGAAAATTTTCTAAGAAAGACTTAGTGTTGGGATTGTCAAAATTAAACTACACCAAAGATAGAATATGTCATACATGCTAGAAAGAAAAGCAAGTGAAGTCCTCATTTAAATAAAAAAAACATTGTTTTAATTACAAAACCTTTGGGTTTACTTCACATGAATTTGATTGGTCCATCTAGAATCAAAAGCCATGGAGGAAACCTTTATGTCTTAGTGATTGTAGATGAGTATTCAAGATTTACATGGACCCTATTTTTATCCCACAAAAATCATAAATTTGAAGCCTTTAAAAAGCTAGCAAATGCGATTCAAAACCAAAAAGAATACTCCATTTTAAATATAAAAAGTAATCATGGAGGAGAGTTTGAAAATGTTACTAGTGAAATTTGGTACTGAGAAGTGGGTTGACAAAGAAGGAGCCGAGCCTATCAAAAGAGATGAGCTTGCTGTGTGAGAGGCCACAGCTCACTGAAGAGAATCTAGCTCACTAAAGGCCAAAGCTCGCTGATTGAAAGAGCTCGGGGTTATAGACTGGTGACATTCTCAACAAACAAGCTCAAGCTCGCTAAGACATAGCCTCATTCAGCCAAAAGCCTATTAAGGTAGAACATAAGCTAACAAACAACTTGCACCACCATTTTGCAAATGCGGCCACCAGGTCCCATCCATAGTAGGTAATTTGCAAAAGGCAGTCTATAGTACCCTAAGTAGTCTTGTACATTTAATATTTGATGTAATAGATGTATAGTTAATTTAGTTCCATTTGTACCCCACCATGCTTCTATAAATGGAGGGCTATAGTCTTTGTAAAAGAGAGAGAATAAAGAGTACTAGTAGAAACTCTGCTGAATGTAATAGCAAAACCCTATAAACAACCCTTTAAACTAATAAAATATCTTTATGGATGTAGGGTCTGGTGCCATCCGAATTTAGCTGAACCACGTTAAATCTTTGTATACTCTTTTCTTCCTCTTCTCCCTTTTGCCATCCAACACTCTTTCATCGTCTCAACAATAGGGAAATAGCTTGGGTCCTCAAAGAACCCTCTCCATTGGCTGGATTTGGGCCTGATTGAAATCCACCATCAACATTTTGGCATGCTTAGTGGGACCCTTCTATGTATTGATTGGTCCTTTGTCTTCTGTTTGATCCTTTGGGTCGTTGAAATGGCTAAGGGAAGAGTCACCAGAGCTTCAAACACACTACTTAATCCCCTGGAAGGTCATGTCTTAATGATGGACTCCTCCACTGCTCTTGTCATTGATGCTACTGTTGGTTTACCTCCAGCCAGTTTTGTTCAGCCTACTACCATTGCCAACGGCACTGATGGAGTGTAGATTTGGCTCCAACGTCAGGAAAGATTGGAAAATATGATGGGAGAACTGACTAGAGCAGTCACAACGCTAGCACAACCATGCAAAAGTAGGCTAAAGTTGCCACGCCCATGAATGCTCACCAAACAGCAAGTTGGATGTCTAGGCAACACTGATCAGGGAAATTCTCCAACTCACTGCTCACAAGAGCAAATTCTAGGTCATTCCAGTGTGACCAGGAGAATCAATAGTCTCTGGTACAAAACCCACTTATCAAAGAATTATTTCTGAGGACGGATCAGTTCAAAGAATATTTTCAAGCTCTGGACAAAAGAGCTTGATATAAAGCAAGGTAACCCTTCATCGAGGAAATTGAAGTACAATCCCTTCCCTCAAAGTTCAAAGTTCCCTCGATCCTACTCTATGATAGGGATAGGGATCCATACGATCACCTGGATGCATTTAATGTCTAGATGGATCTCATGACAACTAACCCTCTTGTGAAGTGTCATGTGTTCCCAGCAACAATGGGGGGCTTGTCTTTGACATGGTTTAGAAGTCTCCTAGTTCACAGCATAAGCAGCTGGGAGGAATGTCAAAAGAAATTCGTTAACCGATATCAGGCATTAAAAAGACAACTCGCTCCACCCTGTCACCTTGCTACGATCTTCTAGTGAAAAGAAGAGTCATTGAAGGACTACATCTTTCAATTTAGGCACAAGGTCAACAATGTAGAGAATCCTTCAGAGGAAACTATTCTGGCAACGATCTCTGTGGGACTCTACAAGGACAAAAAGCTATATAAGAGCATTTATAAGTCGTCGGTAAAGGGTCTTAGGGACTTTTATGAGTGAGCTACAGGCAAGCCAGATGGGATGAAACTTTCGACTTAAAGAGGTTTGACTCGAGCAGCTCAGATCAAAATAAAAAGTGGAACAGTCACAGAGAAGGGTAGGACAACTCTAGCCTTCAGATCATCAAGAGGAGCAGGAATAAGCGGCCTTAATACTAAGGCCATCATGAAAGTTATAGTGTTCTGTTTGAGACTCAGAATAGGATATTCCTAGCAGAGCGAGATAGAGAAGATTTTAGGAAGCCCAAGTCTCTATGGACACCCAGCAAATTTAGAAGCAATAAAGATAAATTTTGTGCCTACCACAATGAGGTCAGACACAACACCTCGAAATGTTGGACATTGAGAGATATGATAGAAGACCTTATCAAAAAAGGACATCTGTAGGGGTATGTGGTGTGACCTACAAAACAATAATCACATCCTCAGCAAAATCTCAACCAAGAGCAAGAAGCTTCAGTTCAAATCATATATTCACAATGTATTTTAGTTTTCCTATTTTCTTTCTTGTCTTCATTAATGTATAATTTTGTGTTGATAATTGTAATGTACAAGTTGAATTTTCCAGCTTCCTAAGCTAAGGCCCCTCGGAGCTCATTCCAGAGATGAATTGATGAATGTGCCAGCTTCCTAAGCTGAGGCTTGATTTTCGGTTTGTCACGGCTGATCAAATTAGAAATTTATAAAACTAAGTTACCTAACTACTTGTAGCATATGGCAAACCCAAGTCAAACCCAAAGATCATTTGTGGATGATATCAATCAAATTAGGAGATGTAAATTAGGGGAGGGGTTTGGCAAAAACTAGATCCTAAACTACACTAACATGCAGAAACTAAAATGACAACAAATAACAAGCAACCAACCCAAAGAAATTAACTAGCTTGAGATTAATGCATCCTTGATCACTTAAGATTCATTCAATTGATGAAAACCATGATAAGAAGCCTTGGAATGATTTATGAATCCTTCCTAAGCAGTCAAGATTCAGTCAAGCAAACAACATATCAAAAGCTCAATGCATTACCTAGTTTTCCTATCCTCTGCCTATAGTAGATCATTAAG
>JANHAO010011698.1:0-16809 GCA_026873985.1 Saraca asoca | reverse complement strand
TGAATATACAACCTTTTATTAACATATCAACAAAATGTACAGTGATAAATACAATAGAGCTCAATCCAATTGACTCTAGGGCACCAATTTCACTAACAGAAGAAAGCTCCAATGAGACTAACCACAGGCACAGGTGGAACTGCTACTCACCTGGCCATAAACACAACCGGAGGTGCAAAACCTCATATCACCATTCTTGTGATTAGTAAGATGATAGGAGCCGGCGGACCACCAATCATCTGTCCGAGACTCAGGACCCTATGATTGAAGAGCTGCTTCAGAGGGTGAAGCAGCTAGAAAAAAGACCTATGGCCCAAAGTAGTCAAGACTCTTATGAGGAAAGGACACTGTTCACCAAAGAAATCGAAATAAAACCCCTTCCTTGTAGGTTCAACGTCCCACATATCCCACTGTATAGTGGGGATAGCAACCTATATAGCCACTTGGACTCATTCAATGTCCAAATGGACCTCCAGACCTCTAACTTATTGGTGAAGTGCCAAGTCTTTCCTGCCATTCTTGGAGAGATTCCTTGAACGTGGTTCAAGATCTTTCTGGCCTGAAGCATCCATAGTTGGGAGGAATGCTAGGCGAGATTCCTCAGCCAGTACAAGGCACTGAAGAAACAACTCATCCTGTCTTGCCACCTAGCAATAGTTTTTCAGTGGAAAGATGAATCACTCAAAGACTACATTACTCGATTTTGACTCGAGGTCAGCAACGTGGAAAACCCTTCGGATGAGAGTGTTCTCACAACTATCTCGGTTGGACTTTGCAAGGATGGGAAGCTGTATGAGGGCATATATAAGTCTTTGGTGAAGAGTTTGGGTGAGTTCTATGAACATGCCACCAAAGAGATTCGGTGGGAGGAAACCTTTGGCCCAAAGAAACCTAACCGAAAGGAGGAGGCGAGTGGCTCTAATTAGAGTAAGAAGAGAGCTGGTGGCGGGAACAACGAAGAAGGCTAGAAGAATAGCTCTGGAGGTTAGGCTATGAAAAAAGGCTAGAAATGAATGGCCACAATGCCAAGGTTACTACAACAATTACACTGTCTTATTAGACACCCCCTAACAGGATTTTCGTGACTGAGAGGGATAACGAAGATTTTGGGAGACCCAGACCCTTAAAAGTTCCCCTCCAGTAGAGAAATCAAAGCAAGTTTTGTGTCTATCATAATGAAGTTGGGAGACCCAGACCTTTAAAAGTTCCCCTCCAGTAGAGAAATCAAAGCAAGTTTTGTGTCTATCATAATGAAGTGGGACACAACACCTCAGACTGCTGGGCACTAAAAGATGCCATCGAGGACCTGATTAAGAGAAGTCACTTAAGGGATTACATGGTGAGACCCTCAGGATAATGACCCTAGCGTCCTTAGCAACCAGCATAACATCAACACCAGCAGACCCCAAAGCATGAGGAAATGCCCTCGGTGAGGACCATATTCACTATTCACGGTGGACGTCACATCATTGGCAACTCAAACATGTCACACGACCGCTATGTGTGAGCAGTGGGATGCATCCTACTTGCGAGTCATATGGAATGTGAAATACTCACAAAGAAAGCTAAAGTAGAGTCGGATAGCATCACATTTACAGAAGAAGATGCACGAGGGATTCACGCTCCTCACAATGATGCGGTAGTCATTTGAGCCACAATTGGTAACACTGATATGAGGAGGATAATGGTCAATACTAGCAGCTCTATTAACGTAATGTATAAAGGATGTTTCGACTAAATAGGCATGAGCACAAGTCAGTTAAATCCTTCCCTTGAGCCCCTTTATGGCTTCATGAGAGATGGAATAGTGCCGGTGGGATAGATTAAACTCCCACTCACTCTAGGAAACTTGGAATGTCAAGCAACTGTTATGGCGGATTTCTTGATTATAGACTACCCCTCGACTTCCAATATGGTGCTGGGGTAACCCACTATGAATGACCTTGATGTGGTCACATCTACTAAGATGTTCACCATTAAATTTTTGACCCCAAACAAAGTCAGATGTGTGCAAGGAGAGTAGCAAACAGCCCAGCATTGCTATAGGGACGTAGTCAATCTCGGGGCATAAGGAAAAAAGGTACATGTGGTATCCAAAGGAAAACCTTGAGCTATGAGCACCAAGGGGCTCAACTACGACCTCGACCCCTGCAAGGTGGATACCAAACAAGCTACTGGTCCCTATTGAAGAGCTTGAAGAGGTGAAGGTCAGTGAAGTGGATGCAGAAAAAAGCCTTAAGTTGGGGAAGAGCTTGCCACCTAATGTGAAAGTGTAGTTAGCCGAGTTTCTCAAGGCCAATATGGATGTCTTTGCCTAGAACCATGAAGATATAGTGGAGATTAACCCTAAGGTTATGTTGCACAGGCTTAATATTGACCCCCGACACAAGCCAATTTATCAGAAGAAAAGACCAATGATTGCTAAGTACTATGTCACACTTAAGGAAGAGGTGGATAAGCTATTGGTGAATAAGTTTATCTAAGAAGCCCACTGCCCTATTTGGGTGGCTAACCTCATCCTTGTGAAAAAGAAAAATGGAAAGTGGAGGGTGTGCATTGACTTCACTGACCTGAACAAAGCGTGCCCAAAAGACAGCTTCCATTTGTCGAGGATCGACCAGCTTGTAAATGCAATAACGGGACATAAACTCCTCAACTTTATGGACACCTACTCGAGATACAATCAGATCCCAATGGCTATGTCAGATGAAGAGCACACCTCATTCATACTCCCCAACTTTATGGACACCTACTCAGGATACAATTAGATCCCAATGGCTATGTCAGACGAAGAGCACACCTCGTTCATCACCGATCATGGGCTATATTGCTATAAGGTAATGCCCTTCAGGCTTAAAAATGTGGGGGTGACTTACCAACAATTGGTGAACATAATGTTCTGGGATTAAATTGGCAAAATGATGGAGGTGTACGTGGATAACATGTTGGTGAAGACCAGACAACTTGCCAACCATGTCTGTGATTTGGATGAAATGTTCCAGATCATGAGGAGGTACCAAATGAAATTGAACTTGCATACGTGCACATTTGGAGTTACTTCGAAAAAGTTTCTTGGCTTCATGGTGAATAATAGGGGGATCTAAGCAAACCTAAAAAAAGATTAAAGCTCTCCTCGACATGCAATCTCGCATTAGAGCCAAAGACGTGCAAAGCTTGAACAGCCAAGTCAAGGCGCTCAACAGATTCATCTCAAAGGCAAGGGATAAATGCGTCCCCTTCTTTGATATTCTAAAGAAGGCGAAGAAGTTTCAATGGACACAAGAATGAGATGTCACCTTCCAAGAACTTAAATGTATTTTAGATGACCTCTACTCCTGTCTAAGCTAAAGGATAGCGAGAAGCTGATCATATACTTGGGAGTGTCCCAACACACCCTTAGCATGGCCCTAATGCAAAAAAAGGGAGGAGCTCAGTTCCCTATTTATTATGTAAGCAAGAGACTGTTAGACATCGAAATGAAGTACTTACCTATGGAAAAGTTCATTTACTGCCTGGTCATTGCATCAAGGAAGCTATGACCCTACTTTTAAGCCCACAACATAAGGGTTCTTACACAGTTCTCGCTTAGGCAAGTCTTGCAAAAGACATATGCATCATGTCGATTGCTCAAATAGGCAATCGAGATTGCCTTGCTTGATATTGAATACAAGCCTAGACCGACGATCAAAGGGCAGGTTCTAGCCGACTTCATTACAGAATTCACGGGGCCCATGCAAGAGGAGGTAGAAACTCTAGAAGCTCCATGGTGGGAACTATGCATTGATGGGTCATCAAGCAATCAAATGCTGGAGCAGGGGTGCTCCTTATTAGCCCAGAGGGACGTAAGATTATCTATGCTTTGGGGTTTGGTTTCCAGGCTACCATTAACGAGGCAAATACGAAGCGCTACTAGCCAAGTTGTGATTGGCCAAGGAGGTGCTAGCTGAAAAGCTAAGGATCTTTAGTGACTCATAGCTTGTTATCTATCACGTGAAGGGTGAGTACCAGACCCGAAGTTCAAAGATGGCCAATTATCTCCAAAAAGTCCAAGAATCACTAAATTCCTTCCAACAATATGAAGTCAACCAAATATTGCAAGCTCAAAACGTGCATGCTAATGCCTTAACTCGCCTGGCTACGACTAAAGATGTTGAGTTCTTGGGGGCGCTCCCAGTTGAAGTCCTTTCATCCCTGAGCATTGAGCAAAAGGATATCGTAATGACAATTGCTAAAGAGCCAGGCTCTTGGATGAATCTGATCCTGAATTATTTATAAAATGGCAAACTACCAGAAGACAAGCTCGAGGGGCAACAATTATGAGCTCGGGCAGCCAAATATTACATCTACGATGACGTGATATATAGAAGAGGGTTCACGACCCTACTTTTAAGATGCATTGATAGCAATGACTGCGACATCGTTCTGGAGGAAATCCATATAAGCCATTATGGAAACCATGTCGGGGGGCTATTTTTGGCTCAAAAAGCTCTCCGATAAGGGTTCTACTGGCCCACGATGAAGTAGGATGCTATCGACCTCATTAGGAAGTACGATAAATGTTAAAGGTTCACGAAGATCCCATGAGCTTCACCAACCTACCTGCGATAGATGGTTAGTCTAAGGCCTTTCGCGATCTAGGGCATGAACCTAATTAGACTACTCCCAACAACTTGCGATAATCACAAACATGTGGTAGTAGCTGTAGATTACTTTATTAAGTGGGCAGAGGCAAAAGAGCTCGCTGAGATTTCATCTGTGAAGATTGAAAGATTCGTGTAGAGCAACATTATTTGTAGATTTGGAGTCCCTCAGTAGATTGTGACTGATAACGGGACCTAATTTAATAGCAAGCAGTTCATCAAGTTCTGCAACGGCCTTAAAATCATGAAAAGCTTCTCAGCCGTAGATCATCCGTAGGCCAATAGGCAAGTTGAAGCCATTAACAAGATTATTACATGAATCTTAAAGGCGAAGTTAGAGACCAAGAAGGGAGTATGGGTAGATGAACTACTGAAAGTACTGTGGGCGTACGGAACCACAGTATGCAATGCCACAGGAGAAACCCCCTTCTTGATGGTATACAAGTGCGAAGCGATGATCCCTATGGAATTTGAACTAGCATCTCAGTGAAGAATTACCTTCAATGCAGAAGACAACGATTGACTGCTCGTTACAAATCTAAAACTTGTAGAAGAGATGAGGGAGAGAGCCTGCCTCAAGATCATGACCTGCCAACAGTGAGACGTGAGGTACTATAACTGAAAGGTGCAAGCTTAAAGCTATAAGCCTGGTAATCTCATTTTGCATCTTGTCCTTTCGGGAGTGCGCACAGCTAGTGAAGGGACCTTGGGGCCAAACTGGGAGGGCCTATACTTTATTAAGAAAGTTATTGGCAAAAGGGCTTATCATTTGGTAGATATGGAAGGGACAGAGTTTCCCTGAGCCTGGAATGCCGAACATCTTCGCCATTATTATTAATAAAGCCCCCCCAATATTTGTAAAAATTACCCAATAAGTGTAAACATTCATGTAATTCTTTGAATTTTTGTGTATATAGAATAAAAGTCTCAATAAAATCCTGTGTGAGAAGTGGTGTATTATATGAGGAATATCAGTTAAAGTGATTCACTAAGAACTCATACAAGTTTATCAAGTCTCGTGTATTTGAGCATGAAAATTGAAGAGAAGCAAGTAAAAATTCATTTAGTCCTTACTTCAATGGAATTAATTCATATAAAAGTTTGAAAATTCATTACGAAGTTCAAAAATGACAAAGCTCATGGCCTACGAAGCTGGAGCATCAGGAGTCAGGCCCTCTCAAGGCTAAGAACCAGGAGGAGGAGCATTAAGGACATTCACTACTGGGGTGCCAACAGCTTCAATGACCTGAGAGTCACTCTCCCGTTGGGTAGTACCTTCAGTAGGAGAAACTTCAGTACCAGAGCTTGCTCCCTTCTTGGAAGAGCTAACGCTAGCAGCCCTTTTCTTGAAATATTCAATAGCTTCAAGAGCCTACTGGCTGAAAAGGGAGAAATCTAATTCTGAATGTCACTCCCATAAAGTGTAAAAGAAGGCGACAAAAGTCTTAGACTCTGCCTTCTTTATTAGTGAGGTAGTCTCTGCTTTGACTTTAGTGACTTCCTCCTTTGCGAGAGTAACTTCCTTCTTAACTACTTCTAACTCCTTCTCAATAGCCTCACCTGGCTGCTCTGCCACCTTGGCTTGCTGTTCTGTTGACTCAGCCCATTGTTCGACAACCTCAGCTAGTCTTGCTACTCACTCGGCCTAATGGATGGATAAGTCTAAATCAATCTTCGCTTTGGCTAGTTCATTAGTTGTTAGGTCGAGATTCACTGCAATGGCCTCACGATCCACTATTGTGTAAGATAGGGTAGCCTCAGCATCCCTGACCTTCTCGTTCAATTCTAGCACTTCAGTAGAGGTAACAACTAGCTTATCCACGAGGGTCACTTTCTCTTTATCATAGGCATGGGGTGCCTTGTCCATTTTCATCAGTGTTAGCAAATTCTGAAAAGTCAGAGCCAATTCAGATTATGAAGTAAGTAGGAGAACCAGAATAAAAAAGCCCTATTTACTACTAAACCGTGATGAGCTACATAACCTGCCAATCTCCCAAGGGAGAACTCCTCAGACTTCAACACTTGAATCCTGTTGCGAGCTCCTAAAATTATGTTAATGTTGTCCATAAAGACCTCAGTGTACTCTTCTATCTTAGAGCTAGGTTTGGCAAGTGGCTCTATAACTTTGGCCTTTGGTGTAGCTTGCTTACAAGTAACAACCTTCTTCTTCCCCTTCTTTATCCTTCGTTTTTTAGCAAAGGGCATGAAAGAGGTGGCGATCTCAGCTATGGCTACCACCTCAGGCTGAGAAGCAAGAATTGGCCTTTACGAAAGAGCAATTGCCGAAGTCAAAGGTTGGCTTTTAGTAGTAGGAGCTAAGTTGGCATCGGGAGCCAATAAGGTGTCCTCGTCGTCAGATGGTGGCATCTTGAGGATAAGTTCCATTATCTTCTCATAGTCCTTGAAATTGGCTGGGCTAACCTCTGTTGCCTTACGAATTCCTATCTTTTTAGTGAGCTCGATGCCTTGGGTTAGAGCAAGCTTGTGGAAGCAGAGGAGGTTCTCGTCAAAGTGAAAGTCATTTTGGAGATCTTCTAAAGCAGCGAATTGATCCAGAACCCCTAGCTCCTCAACTCAAAGAGTTGGCTTCTAGCTAGTCCTGTTTACAAAATGAAACAAAAGTTAGAATTAGAAGCAAATATGAACAAATCATTAAGCTCACACATATTTAGTTTGCTCACCAAGAGTAAGGACAAAACTAAAATTCTAGAGGTCGCACAGGGAAAGGCATGAGATATAAAACCAATGGGTTTTATAATGCTCTACATTAGAATTCTCTTTGGCATCCCCCTATGGTAGGATCTTCTTATGCGCCATCAGCCGAGCCAAGAGGTAATAGAGCCCATCTGATGTGCTTATGCACCTAGGCTATACAAGTAATATAGGACCTCAGTCTATGGCAATGGAAAACTGTTGTCCAAATAAATTAGTACCAAGGAAATCAGCTGGATATAAGATTTCAGAGTGAGTTGAGCCAGGCTAAGTTTCACTTTGTTCAGGAAATTAACAATGAATGGGTGCATAGAAACCTAAGTCCCGTGACGAGGTGTGGGAAGCTAACAGCGATGAACTTTTGAGGTGGATAAGGAGTATAGTCATCCAGGGAGGCACCATAATGCAACATCCCTTGGGGAGTCAATATGTCTGAACTATGGCCTGGAGCTCACAGAAACAGACGGATGAGACATGCAGACTAAACACATGACGATCAGAAGGTCATTGACCTGTAGCGACCTTTCACCCCAATGGGGTCTGGGCGAGTAATGAAGTCCCTAGCGACCTCACCACTCCTCGAGGTCGTTTCATTGAGATGTCGCACCAACTCTATGCTTTAGGATGGGGAGCCGGGTTTGCCATCTTCATCCCTAATTTGGTGATGGTGATGTTCATGACTTGCATCTATCTACATAAAGGAAAAAGATCGGTCAGGTCGCTACAAGTAGATCCTACCAAAAGCTAAGGCTAATAACTTCCTATGCGATAGGCCATGCATACCCCAAGTCACCACATCTACAACTTGCACTCTAGCAGACAAAGAGAACTCAACGATTGAACCACAAAATCAGAATAACAAATGCAAGACTCGTAACAGCAATAAACAAGCTAGAGTCTACTAACAAAATCAATCGAATGAATCAAACTAGGTAGAAAAGAAAATATATAGGCAATAAACTTTAGCTAACATTCAAATCCCTTAAACTATGGTAAACAGGCCTCACATAGACTATAGAATAGAGAAATCTAGAAATTACAAAATAAAGAAAGACTCACTGTGGCTGACTGAAACAAAAAGTTTGAAACTACGGATGAAGATGCTTTCCGGTGAGCGGGACCTGAGCAGCAACCAAGGAATCAAAATAATGGCAAAAGTAGTGGATGGCAGAAAGCGGTTGTAGTAGCTAGCAGAGAAAATGAGTAGAAAGAGTTACTCAAGTTTCAAATGGCAAATGAGAGGGAGAGAAGATCCCCTTCAGTTTATAAGGCATGCGACGCCATCATTGGATCTGGGAACCCATCAGCTACACATGATTTGATAGTTTGGCGAGTGCCAACAGTTAGCTAGCAGCAGCACAGTGCACACACGTACAGAAGGTAGGAGTAATCATAACAGCCTAGCGGCGGGAAATCGAAGAGTCACCTACAAAGCGAGTGGAAGCATGCCAAATGACTCGCATGATTGCGAATCATAAGCGATAAATCGTGACTCTCAACTCCAAGACCTCATGTCCAAGAAATGCTTTCTACACCAAACTCTTGTGCAAGCCACATCCAAGAAGTGCCTCGAGCACCAACAAATATGAAACCCTATGTCTAGGAAGTGTTTTCCGCACCAAACTCTTGCGCGAGCCACTTCTAAAGTCTTGTGCAAACAAATATGAAACCTCGTGTCCAAGAAGTGCTTTTCACACCAAACTCTTGCATGATCCATGTTCAAGAAGTGCCTCGAGCACCAAACTCTTGTGTAGACAACTCTAAGACTTCGTGTCCAAGAAATGCTTTGTGTACCAAACTCTTACACAAGTCGCGTCCAAGAAGTGCCTTGAGCACCAAACTTTGTGCAAACAAATATAAAACCTCATGTCCAAGAAGTGTTTTACACACCAAACTCTTGCACGAGCCACGTCTAAGAATGCTTCAAGCACTAAACTCTTGTGTGGACAACTCCAAGTCCTCATGTCCAAGAAGTCCTTTATGCACCAAACTCTTGTGCAAGCCGTGTCCAAGAAGTGCCTCTAGCACCAAACTCTTACGCGGATAACTCTAAGACCTCACGTCCAAGAAGTGATTTACGCACTAAACTCTTGCACGAACCACATCCAATAAGTGCCTCGAGCACCAAACTCTTGCATGGATAAGTCTAAGACCATGCATCCAAAAAGTGCTTTATATACCACACTCTTGTGCGAGCCATATCCAAGAAGTGCCTTGAGCACCAAACTCTTGCACAGACAACTCTAAGATCTTGCATCCAAGAAGTGTTAGCCATATACCAAACTCTTGCGTGGGTTGCGTCCAAGAAGTGCCTTTGACACCGAACTCTTACGCGAATAATATTGAAGCCATGTCCAAGAAGTGCCATCGACACCAAACTTTTGCGTAGATCAAGGTGCTTCCATGCAACCTATCAAGACTACACGTCCAAGAAGTGCTTAGGCATCAAACTCTTGCATAAGGTAAGATGCGTCTATATGACCTATGTGGACACCTCATTTTGCACCAGTGAAGGCACTCAAGCACTCTAATGCTTAGACTCATGGTCAACAAAGGCACTCTAGTGCTCAATTTTGTTACTGACTGAAATGTACGAACGATTGATCATCCAATATGGCATATACCCTTTTTAAGTCATAATTTAGTGATTGGAGTCCCTTAACATTAGTTCAATTAATATTGATCAAAGCCAATTGACTTAATGAACACTCATTTTATTTACGATTACCGAGTTATGATTTGTAGGGACTAATGTTGCCAACTATGACTTGCTAAGTTGCTATTGTGGCATACTCGGGAAGAACAATAAAAGGAAAAGTTTCATTACAAAACCTCTTTTGATGAGGTAAAATGACATAAAGGATCAAGAATACAAAACGAAGCAAGCTTGCAGTTGACTAAAGAAAAGCTGAATGCCAATGAGCTTGCAACCATGATACGCAAAGGGAACTGCTCCAACTCCTCATTTGCCTGAGCTGATAGCTTATCTGAATTGAGCATCCCCCGAGGTGCTTGGAGTGGGAGAAACAATGTTGGAAGCAAATAGAGAGGCTGCACAAGTTTTCCCTAGTCCTCCTGAGTAAGGAAAGCATCCTTCAGCTTTATCAATCTGTTTGAAGGCCTAGAGACACCCAGCACTATCGAATGAGAAGATAAAAGAACCTAGTTGAAAGGGCTGCACCACAACAAGTTGCAAGGCTAGCAAGCAAACTGGATAATTCTAGCTCTTTTGCTTAGTCCACCTCCAAAGCTGGAAGCTACTCCCTTAGCCTTGCAACTCCTAGCCGCTGCCAGAAGCCAAGCAGTTAGCTTGCTAGAGGACAAAAGAGCAAAAAAGAGGGAGCTAAACCTATTGACACTAAGAGGAGGTTATGGACAAGTTCTTAGAGTCCTCAAGGAGGAATACCTCATAGGAACCACATATAGTGGGCCATTCATGCCTCGCAGTCTCATGCAACGGACCATACATACCTCAAAGTACGTAGACAAAGGCTAGAGCTTCAGAGATATGAGGGGTTCACTCAATACACCCATTTGGTTACTTTGCAAAGAAGGGAAGAAGATTCCTCATGCCCTATATAGATGAGCTTAACTTTACCAAAGAGTCCAGAGGATATCCAACTATACCAAATCAAATGATCCGCAACAAGGAAAGACTATCGTGCCAACAGTTGGAAAACATCCACATGGGAGGCATGGACTGATGCAAATGAAATGAAAGACTGAGGCCTAAAATGACAACACAGTAGGCTATAAGCAAAGACTTTTAACTAAATGATGAACTATAGGTGAAAGACTTGACAATGCTGCATACTACGAGTAAGGACTTTGCCAGTAGACTATAACTCCCAGTTCACAAAGCAAACTGAGAGTTAGGGGGCTTGATGTTATGGGTATTTTCTGGACAATGCAAAATAGACTAGCCAAGACCCAATAAAAAGTCGAGCCCAGCTAAAAAGAGGCCTAAATCGCCTGACAATTAGGGTCGCTCAGTGGGGGTATCAGCTCGCTAGCTGTGAACTTAGAACGTAGGTCGAGGTCGAAATGAGAACTCGGCTTGTTAGGAAGGGCACCAGCTCGCTGAATAGAACATAGTGCCTAAACTATCTTTCAGTAAACTCACTCTAGACGGATCCAATGACAAAATCAATCCTTGTGGCAAGCAGATCACCCAATGCAAGTCCAGGTCACTAAGATAGTGACGTGAGCATGAGTCTGGAAGCCTAATCATCAGTTGGGGGCACACATTCCCAACCAACAAGTCAGCCTCCAAAACTGACACATCAGCCCCCCATAGTCCGATAGTGATTTGCCCAAAATTTATTATCTGATGCCTAATATTTATTGCTTGATGCGGCGAAGATAATCATTTTGTTATTTGCCAAATTACACTTGTTACCTTCCCCTCTTCTATAAATAAGGGGAAGACCATTGTAAAAGAGATAGTGAAAAACTGCATGCAGGTACTCTATCAGAACAGTGAGAGAGCACTAACATAGTGAGAGAGCACTGATATTGTATCTCTGTTGAGTTACACAGAAAAATCATCACACAAAGCTAATACAATCCACCGTGAATGTAGGGGTTGAACTGGCTGTAGCCGAACCAAAATAAAAGCTTATGGTGTTTGCTGTTCTTCCTCCTCTCTGTCCTCTTTCTTTTCTATTAACTCATATTTTTAGCTTACAGTTTAGGGTGATATCGAACTCATACATGTTGATTGAATTTTGCCGTCAACAATAGTGATAAAATTAAACCACCCAAAGTTATATAAAAAATTATAACTTTATCAATTAATTTTTTTAAAAAATATATTATGGATATTTTTGGAACCATGCAAAATGGGCTACCAAAACCCAACAGATGAGTCTAACTGGAAAAGGCCCAGTTCATCCAAACTAAAGTTGCTGAACAAAGATACCAGATTGCCAAGCACGAACTTAGATCACAAGACAAAAGCAGTAGCTCCAGGTCAATTGACACCAAGCTCCAGCTCGTTGATTGAAACATGTCACCTCAGCTATTTTCTAGAAAACTCACTGTCGTTAAACCCGACAACAGGACCAACTTGCAGATATCAACTTGCATAGTCAACTTGGATACATCAACTTGTAGGAATTAACTTGTAATCAGTTTATTATTTTCCTTTTCTGGAACACACTAAGACTATACATTCCAGCAACAATAAATAGGGGTTGAGATTATTGTACAAAGGGAGGTCAGTTCCAAAGAGCATCCCCATAGAGAAACATATACTTTGTAAGCACATTCCCAGAAATATATTATCGTAAACGTAGAGGTTGATGATTGACTTTAATCAAATCACATTAAAACTCTGGGTGTCCTCTCACCTTGTTCTTCCTTTTTCTCTAACTTTCTCTTTTATATTCAATCAGGTTGTAGTTTGGGGTTCACTGAACTTTTTGGTTGACTAGATTCGATTTTTGCACTCTCTTGGTTGTTATATAATTTTTTTTTTTTGATAAAAAGTTGAAGCAAAATGTAAAAATTTAATGCAAAAGTTAAAGACAGAAGTATGATTCATTCATTTTTCAGTCAGGAATGATTTGTTTTGTTTTGGGTCAAGCACGCAGATAATTGGCAAGTGAGTAGTGTTTGAAGTATATGGCTATAAGGACATTTATTAGATACATTTATGGATTATTTATTTAAAAGTTATATAAGTTTTTATGAAAATTTAATATAAAAATTATTAAAGTTATAATTTTATATAAAATTTCATAATTTTTTAAAAAATTGTAAATATATATAAATTTACCTATAATAAATATTCAAAAAGTTACATAAATTTTTTTAAAAACTTTCTTATTTTTATATGAATTTTTAACCTTCAATAAAAAAAATTGTGAAAAATATAAAAGTTTTTCCCAAAATTTATAAGACTACATGCTAAGATGAATTTTCTCATTTTTATTAGTTTTATTATGAAATATTTGAATTAATCTCACTCTATTTATACTCTCAAACTCATGTTCTACCACTCATGGTTTATGAGAACTTTGTGCTGAATACCTTTATATAAATTGCACTAATCATATTGCCTTATGCTTAAGATATCATCTAAAAGACTTACTTGATGCAACAACAGTATGGAAAATAATAAAATCTATACTACAAGTTTAAATTTATAATTCTATTCACAAGTCGATATAATATTTATATTATTCAAAACCTCATACTTGCAATGTATTTCTTTTACTCATTAATTTTGATCGTACGTAGCAGTGTTGAAGTGACAATTGTTGCTGCATTTACAACCTTTTTTTTAGTGGCTAGAGTTCAAATTAGGGTTGGGCAAATGCAATTTCATCCGATCTTTTGTTTTAATTCAATCTACTTTAAATAGGATTTGGATAAAGTAATTAAATCCATGAATTGTGTTTACATAGAAGATTAGACTTTATTTTTAAATGGGTCAGGTTTAAATTTACATTTAAAAAATCTAGCTAATTCCAATCCAATTTAGTTTATATATATATATAATCAGATTTTTATGTTTTTTTTTGTCACAACATAAACAAAAATACATGACGCAAAAAAAAAAAATAGACCTATAAAGAAAAGACTAATAAAATGATCTGATTTATCCACAAAATAAAATAAAAAAACAAGGAAAAAAAATTAAAAACAACATTTGACCTATAATTGTTCACTTGAAATGACTAGAAATCAATATTAAAAAAAGAAATGGTCATAAATTGGGCCTAATTAATTAAGTATAAACACTATCTTTAAAAGTAGGATTGAGTCCCGGCCTTAAATAAAAAGGGTTTTGGGTCAAGGCCGATCGTAAACTCCATATACCATATCGAATTTTATATAGGCTTCGGTCCGAACTATTTTTCTCCACCCTATTTCAAATAAAATACATTAAATTCATGTTGACTGACTTGTTGTTTCTTTTATAAAAAAATCACCAATTTGACATTAAAATTGCTTATATAAAATATTTATCAGTAAAATTAATGACATAAGTTTTTGTTCCAAATTATCAGTCCCTACTTCCATAAAAAATTAATGTTATTTTAATGTGATATCAAAAGAATTTTTTTTCTTAATATTACGAGAGAGTGCTTATTATGTCTACCAATTACGAATAAAATGTTTGATTTTAAAGGTAGTTGAGGAAGTAACTTAATGTCGCATTTAGGAAAAAAAAATTATCTATCAATGCCCTCCATGCCAAAAGTTGTTTGTCGAGGCCAAAAGCATAATTTTCCAATTTTTAGCTTGACTGGATTTTTAGGCATAATAATTTAAATTCTAATTGTGCCAAAAATTGGATTTTGTAAAAAATAAAAAAAATATAAACATACTAAGGATTAAACTTGGCCTTCCTAGAGTGATTTTATGATTTATATTCCTCGAATTAAAGATATAGTTGTATTTATTACTCTAACAACAGGCTCAAAGGCGGCCACTTATCTCTTTTTTCTTTTTTTTTTAAGAGATTAAATTATTATACAGCTATATAAAGTTTCACTCAATTTCTAATTAAATTTTATAATTTAAAAATTTTGAATTAGTACATTTTATTTATTTTATTTATTTTTAATTGAATATTTATTCTTATTTTTTAGATTTTATTAGTAATTTATTCATATAGATAATGATATATTAGTTATTTATAAAATGAGAAATAAAAGACTCATTAATTTTCTTTAAAAATAAAATAATTTTATAAATATTTTAATTTTATTTAAATTATTTATTACTTAAATACAAATAAAAATTATATAGAAACTTTACATTAACAATCATTAAATCATATAAAAAAAGTTATATTATAGTGTGTCAATTGTTAACAAAAAGAGAGTAATTTAACCTTTTTTATAATATAATTGAAAAATTATTTAATACACATATAATATCTTAAGTCCAAAATCCCGTGTTTGAAATTATTAAAAAAAAATTCATTTTATTTTTAAATATTTTTTAAATGATATTTGAATTTAAATAAAAGAACATTTCATTTATTTATAAATTTTGCATTAGTTACATTTATACTATGAAATTTATCAACAATTTCATTAGAATTTATTTGACATTAAATACATGTTATATAAAAAAATTTTATTCTTATTTTAACATTTTATTTATCACTATCAAAATCTATCTTTTAATTAAATTTCATACATTTTTAATATATCTCAAATAAAAGGATTTATTTGTAAATAAATTGAAATAATTATTTTTAACATATTTCTGAATAATAAAATTTATTTATAAATAAATTGAAATTTTCATATTAAAATAAAATAAATTCAATTATAGAAAATTTGATTAAAAAAGTTTGAAAGGAGAGAGTCACAAAGATAACGTCGTATGATACTATACCACTAAGAATACTAACTCCTGTATTCTTTTACAAATAATTTGAGATAACATAAATATATAAAAAATATAAAATATATAATAATATTTTATTTATTGTTAATATATATTATATATAATTATATAATGATATGGCATATGTGTATGATAAACATAGATTTATTTATAATCCCAAAATTAGGGATGATAATTTTTTCCATATATTTATTTATTTGTGGATGGGCGGATATAAATATGAGAAAAAATATTCACGGGAGGCATGGATATGAAAATCATACTCGTAACGGATACGATTATGAGTATAGGTATAATAAAATATCAATATCCGTACTCGTTTATCTATTTAAATAGAAATATTTATTTATTTTATATAAACACTACTCAAAACTTAAATAATACCTAAAAAAAATGAACATATTGGTTAAGGGATTAAAGTGAAGTTTTGATATTTTTCGTTTGAATCATAACATAATTTCATATTTTTAGTAAGAATTTATTTAAAATTGATCACAAGTTCATGGGTCAAATCATAATTTGTCCCATTTTTTTTATATATGTATATATATATTTTAAATTTTAAGAAATATATCTGTAGGTACATGTATACTTGTGAGTACAAATCTGTATACAAATTCACTATAATATTCATGGACACAGGCAACGTATGAGTAATGAATTTTCTTATGAATACGAATATAGATATTAATATATCCGCCTCAACCCGACCGTTGCCATCCTCACCCAAAATGCTATTCCAAGCATACGCTGTTTTGCCGGTATACAGGAGAGATTTAGCATAATCACCTATACGTATCATACTAATTGAATCTTCGATTATCGATGGATGGGATGGTATCCGGTGTGCAATGGCCGGAAACAAACGACAAAATAACCAATAGAATAAATGACACCATCCAACGATGTCGTATTAGTTAATGCCCAAAAGATGGCACTAACTATTTTTTATTTTATTATTATTATTAATATTTAATAAATAAAATATTTTTTTTATTTTTTTTATTTTATAATTATTATGTAAGTAAATTTAATTATTATTGTAAAAAAATAATTTTTATAAAAAAAATTAGAATATTTTACATTA
>JANHAO010011697.1:0-16806 GCA_026873985.1 Saraca asoca | reverse complement strand
GAGTTGGGGAGACAGAGCAATTATGTGGCCTTCACCAACTAATAGAGCTGTGTATTATATTGTTTGGCTCTGTTAGCTCTAGTCTTACTGAATTTCATAGGAGAAAGATGGATTGGGCCCTTTTATTTTGAAAATTGAATTCAATTGTGGGTAATTGAAGCCAACTCTTAGATGCATGGTGCATGTAATTGTCTAAATTGGTAGAATATCATTACTTTTGTATTTATACAAAGCTCTACTTTGTGCATTGTTTTACTCTGTTTGTCTTGCATTGCAATTTTTCTATTAACAAAGTATCATACCACTCCTTTTTTAAATAGAAAAATAAAATTGTAGTAGGAGAGATGTCCATAGAAGGAGGGCAAGAAATCCTCCTAGATAAAAAACACAAGAAAAGAACAGCCTCTAACTCAAATTTACCATGAGCTAAAACCCATAGGGAAGTGAGAAAAACAACTTTGTCTCATAGAAGATATGAAGGTAAAGATCTCTCTTGCAAAATTCTGGCGTTTCTCTCAACCACCAACATCATATTCCAGCATAAAGGGCCCACTTCCAAGTTCCAAAAGACTCTGCAATCTTTCCTACGAACAAAACCTATGAAATGAATGGGCAGAAATTGTTCCAAAGAAGCTGGACAATCCTCAGAAATACCAAAAAGGCAAAAAGATTGCAAGCTACCTCATAGTACCTCTGGTCTCACTTAAAACTGTGCAGCTTGACTCTTCCATTAGTCTTGTAAATAAATCCAAAGACTAAATATCTGAGGCATTGTTTTGGAAAGATTGCAAGCATGTTATTGCACTAATGCTTTCCCCTTTTTTTTTGGCTCATGGTGCACTATGCTGATGAGGGCTCTTGGTGCAATGGCACGGTGCATCATCATTCTGAAGTGTGTCACACAATATAATATTAATATATGTAATATAGTTGAATATAACAACTATATATTAAGTAAACAAATAATATAGGTGTAAAAAGTTAAGAAACACTCAAACATAGTCATGTCAACCACGCAAAACCTAAATGAATCAAGCACAAAACACATCAACTATTTAAAATCTGATCAAGAGATGCTGATAAATTGATTTAGAAATCTAAGCATCATCTAAGTAATTTTAATAGTACATTCTTCTTCAAATTCTTCTACAATGGCGGCACCATCCTAAAGAACATCATTAGCCAATTTCTCAAAATCCTTTTCCTCTTAAATACTATCTCCTAAGCATAAATGAATTAAGCATCAAGCCATACCTAAGTCCTGAACCTCTATGGCACCTTTGGGGTCTAAAGAGTCTTCAATATTTCAAAATTCAAAATGGTGCACTTGTCGCTTGCTATACTGCCAAGTCAAAACCACAACGCCATGAAGGTTTTGTGGTGCAAAAGTCCTTGGCAATGTGCCATCGTGTGCCATTGATAACTACGTTGTCTTTTTTTTTTTTTTTTCTGTTCTTTTGCAAAGGACATCTTTTTCCATTCTTTGTCCACTAAAACTTCTTCATTATATAGGAGAGGAGTGTTATGCATATGTTTGTTTTGTGTGTATATGGGAGTGAATTTTTCTCTAAATCCCCATTTTGTATCATAATACCTGTCCATGCCCCATTTCCATACTCATGGTTCATATATGTTGTCTTTATAGTGTGTCCTATACAGCTCATGGTATCTCAATGATATTTCCTTCACTATTTTCCAATGACGTTGCAAGTTTTTCTGAAATGTTTTGCCCTTGGTGATAATTTATTATTGGTTTAAAAATTTTATTCATAAAATGATTATCTTATATATGAAGTTTTCAAATTTTTGCCCTTTCTCTTTTAGCGCAATTTATGGCTTGAATTCATGTTGGTCGCTTAGGTTTCATTTATAACTCAAAATTGAGTAATTCTACATACACAAGAGTACAAGACTACTTTGTCACACATCCCTTAAATGATCATACAAGGTCAAAGAATCTTTTTGTCTTCCTGTACCGGGGAATTCAATTGTCTAGACTCGAGAATAACCTTGCAAGTTATATGAGATGGCTTGTGCAACTAGCATTTTCCCTCAAAATTAGGCTTGGATTTGAGATTCAGAATTTAAATTGGACCTCCAAATTCTAAATGTAACGTTTCTTTTCTTTTTTTTTTTTAATTAATTCAATGACAATGAGATTATGAAAAACTAATTCCAAAGACAATATTAGCAAATTAGTTAAACTGAATAACTGATGACAAAAAAGAAAATCAAATTACATGATTGTAGACCTCTGAGTTCTTGTGTTTGATACTTTGATTATAGGGTAAAACTCCAATCTCCACTTCTGCTGACCACATAGTGCCACAAACAATTCACTCAGTTGGTCAGCATTGACAACATTTTTGTGTCTGTCTAGATTCTTTCATTTTGTTAACACAAAGTCTTTTTAGAAATTGGTAGTACAAAGCTTTACCATTCTCTTTTAGGTGGATGGATATGTATATGATAATGATAATCACAATTATCCTATAATTTTCAAATAGATGCTTGACAATGTGGTTCATATTCGTGATTTCATCAACTCAACCTGGAGATATTGCTCTCTTTTAGGTTGTTGGGTTTCTGATATAGTTCTAAAGCCTGAGAGAGACCTGGTGAGTAAAGAAACTTCATTTTTTCAACAAGGCAAGCTCGTTTTTCTTTTTGTTTCCAATTTCACTAGGTATTGATTATGCATTGCAATCGCAGGTTGGGGCAACATTTAATGATTCTGTTTCTGGGTTGGTTGTGGAAAGAAAAAGTTGTCATTCAGATTTAATGGCTCAGGAGGAACTCATATATATTAGTAGTTCTTCAGATGATGACCTGGAGGAGATAGAATCATCAAATTATAGGACTCTTCCAGACTGGGCTAATACTAGCAGCAGTGCTGGTCATGGTCATGGTGAAGGGTCTAAGAAGGATATGTCTTATTATAGAGGGGCAAGTACATCAAATGCTAGCACTTCTAATATTATTAATCATTGGCAAATCAAGCCCCATATTCAACCTGAGTCTGGCAACAATATGCTGAATCGCAGAGTTGCACTGGCAGATGAATCTGTTTTTCGTACTGAGAATGGGAAGGCAAGTCTGCAGACTGTTAACTCCCGAATTGCTAATACTTTAGGCGCAGATTATGAGAGAATGTCATCTCAGCAAGCTTTGAAGAGAACCCTTCCCTCTTCTCTTCAGACATCTGCAACAAGGCCCCCTCCATCTTCTCTTCAGTCATATGCACCAGACATTAGCAAAATGAAAGATAGTGCGGGAAGCAGTCAGAGTTATGGTGCTTATGGGAATTCTTACCATTTAGTAGGATCTAGTGGGGCCAGTGAGAAGGGCTATATGCGTGACAATTATAGCAGGGGCAATGATGAACGTCTCATGTTTCAAAATGGTGCAAGTAGGATCCTTCCTCCATCTATGATGCATGGAAAGGCCATCTCCACTACTCACTTAGCTAACTCAAGTGATTCGATGTACCGTCCTGGGGCAGTTGAAGAAAGAGTTCCTGGAAATGACGAGAGATTGATTTATCAGGCAGCATTAGAGGTAATGCTTGCCTCTTTCCTTTTGTTGTCTATTTCATTTCAAGTGTTAGTGGAAATTATTCTATCATGACAATATATATCTTCTGCAAATGTGTAAATTGGGCCATTCATATCATGTTTACTAAAGTGACTCCGTAGATAATTGATGAATTGATGGTTGATGAGAGGTTGGGTTTAAGATCCAGTGCAAGGAATTTTTTTTTTTTTTTTACAAAAGAAAATTTTATTAAGAGAAGTGAAGTACATAAATGGGGGGCAAAATTCCTCCCAAGGAAAATCAAAAGAAAAAAAAAATGTAGCTCTAACTCGAGAGCTCTCCAATCCCTCTGTAAATCCATATGAAGTACAAGAACAACCTAGCTGGAACAGAGGGTGTGGGGATGATCCTTTTGCCCTTCTCTTTTTTCCTCTCTGTCATAATATGTCTCTAGTATGTGGGCCTGTGTTTGTGTGTAGTGTTCAGAGCTTTCTCGTCTCTAAGGTGTTGAACTTCTTATAAATGCTGTGTATATGTATAAGGCTGTGATCTGAGTGTTTTGGAATTATTCTTCTGTTCATTCCATTTTTATGGAGTTGGACTTGTTCACAACTCTTTTTTGCCTTGTATGCCTGATTTTCTGAATTTCTGGTCATTGCTTTTGGTGATGAGATTTTAAGGACCTGTGTAAAAATGATGCTTTTGATAAGTCATGGCCCATTAATAGGCTTATCATCACCAGTGGCTGGTGGCTGCTGTTGGAAAACACTCTCCTGTGGTGTTTGCAATGAAAATGTCATTAAGGTGCTGTTTTATATTATATTTCAAAAACATCGATGTTGAAAAGTAGGGGATAAACTTGCTACTTAAGAATCACTGATTAGTTATGTGATTATATAAGGGAAAAATTAAAATTCAAATAAAAGCACCTTAGCAGCACATTTTCTACCAGTTTGAATTAGAAATTAATGAAGTTGATGACATGATATAGGACATAGAAGAAATTTTGTATGTCAATGTGTGGTACATTGCTAGTTTGAGTCAGATATAATACCAATGTGTGCTGAACTTCAATGTTGCGCAGACTGCATGAATGGGTGGTTGACATGCTTTTATGTGAATTGTGATCTCTGGATACTTCAAGAATTATGTCAACAGTAATAGCCTGTGATTGTTCACATATATTTTATGATATTATAGGTGAATGTCTTTAAGCACATTATTGTCAATGAAGAATTCAATTGTCTTATTTTTGTGTTGTAGGATCTCAATCAACCAAAAGTTGAAGCTACTTTACCTGATGGTCTGTTGTCTGTCTCTCTTCTGAGGCATCAGGTGTCCTGGTTTGTCTATTATGATTGGTTATTTTGTTTGCAACATCCCCATTGTTCTGAGTTCTAATTATTATGTCTTGCAGAAAATAGCATTGGCTTGGATGCTTCAGAAGGAAACTAGAAGTTTGCATTGTTTGGGTGGGATTTTGGCTGATGATCAGGTGATGTTTTATGTTCCAGTTGGGAAATTGTTTTTCTTTGTCCTACATCTATATGTTTTTTGTATTGTCCTGAACTTTAAATTTTAGTCAAACAGGGCCTTGGAAAGACAGTCTCCATGATTGCTCTCATACAAATGCAGAAATCATTGCAGTCAAAGTCAAAGGTGGATGATACCTGCAATAAAAAAACTGAGGCGTTGAATTTGGATGATGACGATGACATTGGCTGTTCTGATGTGGGAAAAAAGAATGAAGAATCTGATGATATAAAACCTGTTTCACAGCCAAGTAGTTCAGCACGTGTGCTAGGTAAGAAAAGGCCAGCTGCTGGTACATTGGTTGTATGCCCTGCCAGTGTTGTTCGGCAGTGGGCCAGGGAACTTGATGACAAAGTAGGAGATGAAGCTAAGCTTTCTGTGTTGGTTTATCATGGTGGCAGTAGGACAAAAGATCCTGTTGAATTGGCAAAATATGATGTTGTTGTCACAACATACGCTATTGTGACTAATGAAGTTCCGAAGCAACCTTTAGTTGAAGAGGATGAAGTAGATGAAAACAATGGGGAAAGGTTTGGGATATCCTCCGATTTTTTTGGTAGAAAGAGGAAAAAGACTTATAATGCAAGTAAGAAGGGTAAAAAGGGTAGAAAGGGAATTGACAGTTCTTCTATTGATTGTGCCTCTGGCCCCCTTGCAAAAGTAGGTTGGTTCAGGGTTATCCTAGATGAAGCTCAAACAATAAAAAATCATAGAACTCAGGTGGCTAGAGCTTGTTGCAGCCTTCGGGCCAAGCGGAGGTGGTGCTTATCTGGGACACCTATTCAAAATGCCATTGAAGACTTGTATAGCTACTTCAGGTTCCTGAAGTATGATCCTTATGCTGTTTATAAATCATTCTACAATACAATAAAAGTTCCAATATCCAGAAATTCTATCCAAGGTTACAAGAAGCTTCAAGCAGTTTTGAGGGCTATAATGCTTCGCCGTACAAAAGGTGATTTCTTTTGTCTCTGGTTGCTAATTTTCATCTGTATCTTAAATAAAATCAACTCAATTTTTGTTTCTTTTACCATGATCTTTCTGTTGCTTGTAATTAATTATGTCTGTTATTTTCTGTGTGCTTCTCTGCATATGTTGTTTCCTGAGCGAGTGGACTGAACATTTCATCAGTAAAGGATTTGATTTATTTGCTTGAGCAGGTACACATTATTTTCTCCCTTCGTTTTATAATATTGAATTCCTGTGTGTTCAGGAACTTGGATTGACGGGAAGCCAATAATCCAGTTACCCCCAAAAACAATTAACCTGGACAAGGTGAATTTCTCGATTGAGGAGCGGGCCTTCTACACCAAGTTGGAAGCAGATTCACGTTCTCAGTTTAAGGTTCATTCTCTTTCAATATGTTTATCTGGACTGGAATATTGGTATTATATTATGTTCTGGTGTTTTAAAAAAAGCAACCAGTGTGTGTGCTTCTGCTAGAGAGAAAAGATATTGAATCCATGTCTGGCAACATTTTTTTTTTGGTGGCTCAAAGTAATTGTCAGTGTGGCTAGAACAGCTAGACACTCCAAACTTCAATCGTGTTTCGGTGTTTTCTAATTGCAACCAGTCTATTTTTTTTGTCACTCGGGTGCTATGTAGAACTGAATCTGTGAATTTTATTGTTGGGTTTTGCTCAGCATTTATTTTGTGGTATCTTTTGCATCTATCTACAAGATAGTTGCAGAAGAGAAATCTGGTTATTAAGTAGTCAATGTGTGATTTAGATTTTGTTATTGTTTGAGTTAACTACAATTATCACAGATTAAGTGTGATTTAGTTCATGTAGGATTGATATGATGTAGAGCAAAGAGGAGTACAGTTATTACAGATTAAGTTTGATTTAGTTCACCTAGGATTGGTATGATGTAGAGCAAAGAGGAGTGAAATTGGGTGTAGAGCATTGAAGCTTGTGTGTGAAAATACTTGTGGCAAAATATTTTATTTCAGGCAACTGCTAAGCTTACTTGCATTGCCTCAACTGCCACCTGTCTTGGTGGTGCAGAAATTCTGAGAAATATCAATCATCTGCAGCTTGTTCAAGTGTGATGTAGAAATATTTTGAAGCCCACTTAAAGCTTTAGTGAAGCAAATTGTCAACATGTCTCCTGAGCATGCTCCTTTTGTGATCAAATTTGCACCTTTTGGCCTTCTTTTGTCATTTCTTTTTCTTGTCTCCATTTTAAGAAATAGGTTCTGCTGTCTCTGTGCTAGGTCTTTATCAATTGCATTTGAGATTTGAATAATTTGTCCAAAATGTTTGCAGTTGTCTCCTGTTGTTGTCCTAAGCTGTAATTCTAGCAAAATTTTGTTTCTAAAACATACAATATGCGCATTTTTGCATTTTATATAGGTAGTGCTGCCTTTAGGTAATGCTTGATATTTTAATGTTTTTCCTTTGAATTTTGACCTACTCTGTGAGTGATGTGAAGCTGATATTTGATCCATTGATTTCAGCAAAAAGTGGTGTGATTTATATTTTTCTTTTTTTTTTTTACTTGCATTATTTACTTTAGTGCCTCTCCTACTGTATTATTCTTAGAGCCTATTAATCAAATGTGGGTATACAAGAGAGAGAGAGAGAGAGAGAGAGAGAGGGAGGGAGTGCTGGGAAGTAATGTTGGATATATTCTTTTTCCCTAATTTTCTGCATTAATTTATAATTATCTAACACTTTAATTTTTTGTTTTCTTGAAAATTTTCAATATGATTGTCATTGTTATGTACTTAAATGTTACAAAATAACAAGCTTGTACTTTTCAGGCATATGCTGCTGCTGGTACAGTGAATCAAAACTACGCGAATATTCTTTTAATGCTTTTACGTCTCCGTCAGGCTTGTGACCACCCACATCTAGTCAAAGATTATAATTCTGACTTTGTTGGGAAAAATTCCGTAGAAATGGCTAGAGGGCTTCCACAGGAGCTGCTCATTAATCTTTTGAGTTGTTTGGAAACTTCTGCTGCCATATGCTGTGTTTGCAATGTGAGTTTATTACAAGCATTTTTTGTATATATTTTTTTCAGTTGTGAATATGCCTATATCTATATGATCTGGATGGTTTACTGATTTGGTTCCTTGCAATTATATCTTTAGTTTCATCATTGCCATGGTATATTGATGTAGGACAAAGATGGGGTCAATCACAACTAACTTTGGATTTTAATAATTACAATGTAATTTTCATAGATCTTATTTTAGGGATTTTTATTTAGTTATTTTAATTAGTTTTATGATAAATAATGTAGATATAGAGTCCTAGTAGGATACTATATGGGGTGGTAGTGTTTTAGAATGATATTTGCCTATTGAGGATGTCTTATTGTGCTTATAAATAAGGCATCAATCTGTAAAACGACAGACACCTCTTATTTTAATGATATTCTAGGATTTTTCCCTCTCCTTTTTTGGTTGGCTTCCAGAGTTTTTTTACATGTGGATTCTTGGTTGTCAATTAAAGTGTTATCTAGTACCTATGTTTATGCTTCCATCCTGCATCATATATGCAAGCTTTTAGGTGAAAAAATGGTTTCCCCATTATCAAGGATTATACGGACACAGATGAGTTATATGCTCAAAGTACCACCTTCTTCCTTTTGTATGTCATTTAAATCGGGAGACAAGTCTATGTTCTGTCACAGCAGTGTGGGAAGTGAAGTGTTTAAGGACATGATTGCAGTGGTTGACTGCTGTATCAGTTCAAAGCAGTTTTTGAAATGCCTCAAGTAGAAGTACTAATGCCTCAAGTGCCATGTATATCATTGGTTGCATCTCTACTTGCCTAAGGTTTGTACGTTTGGATTACCAGATCAAATGTTATTTGGAGGATGTGCTGATGGACTTAGGGCCTGATGCCTTTACCTCCCATTTCAAATTATGGCTATTCAAGATCATGACTTCAAGATTCCCTGAAAAATGGGCATTTGCTAAGCACCAGAGACAGACCATCAAAGCATCATTGTCCCATGGAAAGTTGAAGTTTATGGACAATTTCCCCTTGGAAATATGAGCATTTTATTGCAACCATAGATACCCAGATTACTTTCAAGGAGCAGTGGGTCCATCCATTTTCTTTTAATCTATTCTTTCCATCCATTTCAGAGGTTGACAGTAGGAAAGAATGTCAAGTCCTTTGGAACTGTGCTCCATATACTGGAATATGGTGCTTATGATTGGGGAGAAAAGCTAGAATTAATCAACAGGGATCTGTACCGTCACATCTTCTATTGGATACAGTTGTTGTCCTTGCTTCTCTGGATTTCAGCTTGTGGTTATTTTAAGGAAATTTCTCTTGTGGATTTACAGAGGGATTGGCGGGCACTCAACTTGTTTTTTCTTTTGTTTTTCATTAGGAGGATATCTTGTCCTCCTGGGTACATCTCTTTTTCTTGATAAAATATACTTTTCTGTCAATTTTTTTTTCCTAACCTTCACAGACATGTTCTTGTCTGACTGCTTTTTAATTTCATCTAAACAAAATCCTGGTTGATTCTTGGTATTTTGCCCTAAACTCCAACCTCAAATTTTAAAATTTAAGTACCGTTCAAAGCCACAGAACAGCACCTAAAATTCTGCATCACCCAGCATTCTTTATTTGCCTAGACCTTTAAACTTTATAAAAATGAAAAAACTGCTTCTTTATTTGCCTAGACCTTTAAACTTTATAAAAATGAAAAAACTGCTCCTATATCTGAGGACATCCCAAGATTTACCGAACACACCAAAAGTCCTACTCCATATGTACCTGTGTGCTGTGAAATGTGCAAATTTACATGTTAAGTGCCAATTAATCCCAGAAGTTTGAGCTATATGGAGAAGGCGCATGAATTGTTTTATTATAATTCTAAGGTGCTCCCTTACGGGGAAGCCCTTTGGGCTTGAATCATGGACATAGCACAAACCCACCTTGTACTGATTCTGCTGAAATTTAATTTAATTAGAGAGTGGGGATGGCAGCAGGATTTGAGTCCCTGACCTTTGTGTGGAAGAGGCTCTGATACCATGTCAAGTGTCAATTAACACCAAGAACTTAAGCAGGTAGGAGACTTAGGAATGGTTTATGATTTTAACGGTACATATAAATGGGCACTTTTTGTAATAGAATATCACATCACAAAGATATAAGTAGACAGTTTTGTTTGGTCCATAAACCTGTTCATAATCATTTTATAGATGAATAAAAACAGACCTTAAAGGAAGCTTTGGATAAAAGGGCGTACAAGAAGGAATTTTGTTGTTTAATTGGAAATAGGACTTAAAAGAAAACTTTCAAGAACCAAGGTCCAAATTGTCTAGTCCTAAAATATAGAAAAATGGATTTTAAGTTAAAAGCCCCCATCTATACAAATTTGGAAGTTCCAATGAGCATTGAAACCCTTTAATATAAACATTTAGAATGGGGTGATGACGGAGAAGAGGGGTGACACAGATTGGGGAGAGACTGAGAATGGAATTAACCCTATCTACAGATTGTTCAATAATCAGTTGTGGCAACATTACACTTACCTTCAGAGAACTAAGTGGTTTAGAAAGCACTTATTAGTGAAATGAATTTCCAGGCACTTGAGTGAGATGCCGTAATCAAATTGGTTGGGTTACATCCTGCTTATAAAATGGTCATCTTTCTCTACTAATTTGTTGTGGGGAAGGCGCATGAATGTTTGAGTATTTGATAAACCTTTTTAGACAATAGTACTTTCCTTTTTTTTCCTTGAGCTTTCTGTGTAAAAATTGCAAGATAAATGGGACTTGAGATATGCATTGTTGTTGTTTTAGATGTGCCAATCTAGCTATTTTAGTTGGAATGCGTATCTGTGGTGTTGCAAATTGTAACATGATTCATCTTCGATTTGACTTCATTGCTTTCGTTTTAATATTATATCCTTTTGTTTTGCACTTCTACTGACCAATTATCCTATTTCTGTGTCATATATATTTTACTTAATCACTTAATTGAAGTTTAGCTTTTGGTATTTCATCTAATCAGTTTTATGTTCTTTCTGAGTTGTAGACATTACCTATATGTTTTAGTAAAAGACCCGGCTAATTCTTCTAGTGTTGTGTTTTCTACAGGATCCACCTGAAGACCCTGTTGTCACCATGTGCAGTCATGTCTTCTGTTACCAATGTGTATCCGAGTACATGACGGGTGACGATAATATATGCCCTGCTGTGAATTGCAAGGAACAAGTTGGAGATGATGTTGTTTTCTCCAAAGCTACTTTAAGAAGTTGTATCTCTGATGATCTTGATAGTAGTAGTTCCTTAGATTCTCGTCTTGCTGATTATTCACAACTGCAACTGAGTGATTATAATTCATCTAAAATCAAAGCTGTCCTCGAGATCCTGCAGTCACATTGTAAATTAAAGAGTTCAGGTTCTGACCTACCAAGTTCTTCTCGATGCTGTGGAGATTCATTGTCTTTTGACGATTCATTTATTGAAAATTGCCATTCAGATGTTAGTATTAGAAAACACACAAGTTCAGAGCTCCCAACTGAAGCACCTATAAAGGCAATTGTTTTCTCCCAGTGGACTAGCATGTTGGACTTACTTGAGATATCACTCAATCAGTCTTCTATAAAATACAGGAGACTTGATGGTACAATGACCCTGTCTGCGAGGGATAGAGCTGTTAAAGATTTCAATAACAATCCTGAGGTTTGGCCCTCCCATACATTATTAATAGTGTTATCTTTTTTATGTGAATTTTCTAGCTGGGTAACCTACTTGTTAGTTGCTGAAGTAGTGTGAAATGTCATGCAGTTCCATGAATGACTGTATGTATGATAATTCTTGATGCACTTTGCAGTATGTTGTTCTACCACTTGTGTTGTCTAATATAATACTGGATGCTTTTAGTGCCTTGACCAGGGTAGTTTGACCAATTTAAATTTGTTTCAGGTAACTGTAATGATTATGTCACTAAAAGCTGGGAACCTCGGTTTGAACCTGGTTGCTGCATGTCATGTTATTCTTTTGGATCTTTGGTGGAATCCAACAACCGAAGACCAAGCTATTGATCGAGCTCACAGAATTGGACAGACCCGTCCTGTTACTGTAACGCGAATTACTATAAAAGATACAGTTGAAGATAGAATATTGGCTCTACAGGTATCAATACTCTCTTCTATCAATAATATTCTTACATCAGAAAATGATAATTCCTTCAAACTATAATGGAAGAGCAAGTTGTATTATTCTGTTTGTGTTTCTCACATCTAATAAGTTTAGCACTTCAAGTTCTAGCAATATATTTAACATTGAACACTGTTTTCAGCATCTAATTTATCTTTGATGAAGCATAAGTTGCCACTTATTGCCTAAGCCACCTATTTGAAGTGAACCAAACAGACATTTCAACCACAAAAGTGAAAAGGGAAACGAATTTTCATACCTGGAGTGATAAATAACAAAACACAAGTATTGTTATAACCATTTTTACGGTTAACAAGGAAATTGAGTACAAGTTTAGAATTTGCAATAGAACTATTGGGATTGCTTGAGAATATCATATAGGGCAGGAATTTTTAGACTGGAATAATCATTGATGAATTGATTACATATTCCAAGTAATAAACAGGTTGTTATGCCTGGAAGGGCCTTGTAGCCTGTTTGCTTCGTAGAAAAATTACCGTTATATGATCCATAAAATGTAATTAAAACCGTTTTTTTTACAGAGTTTGGCTATTTTCTTCATATGAAAAACAGATTGTTTCATGTTTTACTCTCTCCATTATGTTCTCATATGGATTTGATGTTTGTGTTAACCGACTTGTGATGCATCTCAGCCAACTTAAGTTGCTTGGATCATGATAAGAAGTTAGCAACATAAATAGGCAGCACTGCTGGTGTACTTTTCCTTGTTCTCCATATTATGATCCACTAATGAAAAAAAAAAAAAATGGAAGAAGCTCATCTCCAAGTTTATTGATGATCTTCTAATATTAGTTTCTGTGGCTTTCTCCAAAATGAAATGGGAAAATGAGCAAATGAAGCAAATTTTCATTATGGGTAAGCTGATGTGTGGGGTCAAATAACTTGTTTGGATGGAGAAAGAGAGAGAGAGAGTGCATGCATTTATCACATATATGCAGGGGACTCATCAAAGTCTGATGCTTTCTGCAGGATGAAAAGAGAAAAATGGTTGCCTCTGCTTTTGGCGAGGACCAAGCTGGCGGTATTGCAACTCGCCTTACGGTGGATGATCTGAAGTATCTTTTCATGGTTTAAAAGATGCTTTACCTGTTCTTCCTGTGTTTTGAATGATCCGAGCAAGTCATTAAACTTCATTAGGTATGGTTAGTTTTGGGTTGAAGGTAAGTCGCCAGGCACCTTTCTTATTTCTTTTTTGAGATTCAAATGGTTGTTCCATCATTGAGATATATGGCGGCTCTTTTGGTGGTTGCTGACATCTCTGTGCTCCAGTCACTTATGATTTTTAAAGCCTAAAATGGCATTTTTGTATCCATCAACAGAAATGAGCATATAGCCGCCTGTATGTATATATTCTAATTAATCTATTTGGGTTGTAAAAAATGTCTTATGTAGCTGACTTTGTCCGGTTTAATAGTATGTAAATCTCTTACCATCTTGAACTGCGTTAAAAGAATACTGTAGGCAGGCTTTTCAAACTTGGTTTTCCACTTGTAAAGGCATATTAACTCCTCTATGGTGCCTTAAGTACTTGATTGGTATGCTGCTAGAAATTAATTATGAGGTGAAAACTGCAGTGGAAAAAGCATATTTTTCACTGCATAATTGATTTTTTACTACCATAACTCATATCCATCAATGCTACTTGGAAGACAAGAGCCAATGTCTCCTTCACTGTAGTCTCAATTTTTCTAACTCCCCAGTTCTGCCCGCTGGTAAGAGTGTATTGGTATTTGCCAATTGTGTTTATGTACTGTAGCCTCATTTATTGAAAGATCTCATTTCATTTACTCTATATCAATTCTCACGAGTCAAAAAAAAAATCATAAAATGTTTTTCTTCGTGTGACTGTTTTACTTTCGTAGGTGAAAATATGCTCTATAGATTATTTATAATTATAAAAATCTATAATTAAGGCAAATTAGTGGAGTCTGGGTTTTACTCTTCCCAAAATTCCACATTTAAAATACAAAAGGACTAGCAAGTTTCAATTACAAATTCAGTGTAATAACTGCTCACTTCATGTGATGAGCACTGCGACAGTAGACTTATTGGTGGAAGTTGTGATCCATTTTACACGTTTCCTCTAAGGCGAATATTGTAGTTTTAAGAACCAAAAAAATTGACAGATTCAATCGGCTTAACCGGGTAAATTGATGGATAAATTAAATGATATCATATCTAATTCATTAACTTGAATAGAATGATATCATATGTATAAGAAAATTAAATTTATGACTTCTTTTATTTATAAAAATATATGTATAATAAAATAGATCATTTAAAAGATTATAATAATTTTTTAATGGTAAAATATTGATTTATATTATTTTTTTTTTAGTGTTAAGTTATAAATTGTACTATAAGATTTAAAATGTGTTAAAGCAACAGCATATATAATTTGTACTATAAGACATATTCTATCATAAAGACAACAATCAAACCTATTTCTTATTTTGCCTCTCACTAGTCTCAGGTTTACGTTTAGGATAATCTAGCATACTTAAATTATAGGTTTGGCTATTGATACCAAAAGTATTATTCCTTGTAAAGAGTATTGGATTAAATATTGTTTAGATTTACAGTTAAAATAAATGGATACGAGAAGGGGTTATCTATGTAAAAATGATTATATTGCATGTTTTATTTTATCATATGTTTTATTCTATTTACATATTCAGCAATGACTTAAAATAAATTTTTATAGTAAACTGTTTATATCCGGTCAACATCATGAATTACAAACTATTTATATAATTTGTTGGACTACAAAATACAATTAATAATATAATATATTTAGTTCAAAAGTGAACTTTTTGTATAGGCTGAAGTTATGGATGGTAAATCATTTATATAATTTGTTGAGTTACAAAATATAATCAATAATTAATTTAATGTAATAAAAAATAATTCATTTATAAATCAAATAAAATTATTATTTTTAACTTGTTTCTAAATATTAAAATTCATTTACAAATAAAATGATTTTTAATGAGATGAAATGAATTTAATTCAATATACAAACCATAAAATTCTAACACCAAACTCTAAACTGTATACTTAATACTTATTTTCCTTCTTTTTTTTTTTTTGAGTAATGTAATATTAAGTTGTACTTGAATGCGTAGCGTTTACAAATTCCCAATGAGATGCTAGCTAGCCTTCTGAGTGGAGGTTAACCCGTTAGGTACAAATTCTGCTGGCTCGTGGGACAATCAGCATTTTTCATTAGTATAATTATTTATTTGTTTAAGGTATAAATAGTCAAATTAATTTTTTACAATATTTAATATGTTATCCTATTTGCTATCAAAATAAGAAAAATATATGTTACTCTATTTAATTAGTTGATAAGTTTAGTAATGTAGCATATAAAAGTTACAATAATTTGATGAGAATTAATTTGATATGCAATAAATTAACATAATTATTTATTATGCAATGTTTAAATAATTTTTGATTAATTTTTGACAATGTTTAATATGTTATTTTATTTGATTAGTTGATAAATTTAGTAATTAAACATATAAAAATAGTAATAATTTGGTGAGAATTAATTTGATATATCATAATTAATATAATTATTTATTTATGTAATTTTTAAATAAAAAAAATTAATTTTTTACAATGGTTAATATGTTACTCTATATATTTAGTTAGATGATAATTTTAGTAATTTAATATATGAAAAATACAATAATTTGAATAGAATAATTGACATATTATAAACTAGTATAATCTACTAAGAAGAAAATATGCAAATTGATAAATTAATAATGAGCACATTAACATTTATCATATATTTTATTCAATGTCTTCCTGTAATCTTGTATATTTAGCTAATTGGCTTTTACTGACAAGCTTATAATATTCTTAGTAAATTATGATTTGCTAAGAAAATTTGCTTATAATATGATATATTTTTTTGATTAATTTTTTTTACAATGTTTGGTACATTAGTATATTTATTTATGTGATAATTTTAGTAATTTAATATATGAATTTTCAATAATTTGAAAAAATATACTATACTTATTGTATCTATGCTCTTCGACATATTTGGATTTTTAAAAACAAAATTTCAAATTTATATAAAGATATAAAAAAAAAAACACGTCTAATTGTTTTTTAATGATCTATAAATTCATTAAAAAAATATTTGAGGTAAAAATAAAATGAGAATAAATTTAGATTTAATTTAAAAGATCGAACAAAATATGATTGATGTAAAATCTTTTTTCATAAAAGTAAGACGTCAATCTTTCATTGATCTGTCAGTCAAAAGTTTTCATATCGAACTTCTACTCTCTATGCTGAAAAATAAAAAAGAAATATTTAATATTAAAAATAAAATAAAAAACCTCTAACAGAAGGAAAACCTTATAAAAATTTACGTTATACGGACATCGACACATGAATACGAAAAAATACAGATACAAACATAGAGATATGACATTTTTAAATAATATAAGATACTGACACGTGGAGGATAAGTATAAATAATAAAAATATAAGGATATATTTATAAATATTAAAAAATATTATATTTATTTGTAAATATATATTATAATTATTATTTTT
>JANHAO010011696.1:0-16811 GCA_026873985.1 Saraca asoca | reverse complement strand
TTTCTCTTCTTCTTTCTTTTCTTGATTTGAAAAGATGTGGATCATCTACTACATGAGTTTATTTACAACATAATCCTAAAAATAATAAAAACAAGTAATCTTCTTGCATTTACATCAAAATCTTGTTTAACTTCATGTAACCTAAAATCAAATTTAAATCAGTAGTAACTTATAGCAAATGGTGAAACAAATATATTTTTATATCATCAAATATAAATGTCTAAAATTTTTTTTTCTAAAATTTGTTTTTCAACATTAAAATCAATGTGTAGCTTATAGTGTCTTAATCAAATAATTTTTCAAAACTCATAATTTTCACTCTAAGGCTAACAAAGCTTTTATTTCTTGTGTTGTCCAATTCCTTTTATGTTTCTTGCCAACTCCTTTGTCTTGCATTTTAGAGTGCACAAAAGGGGCTTGGGCTTGGAGATTCAATGCTCATGTGCCTAGAGGCTTTGCCATCCACTTAGGAGTCGAAGTGGGAGCCATTTTGGGAAGCCTTGTAGTCTGCTATGTTAGATAGCCACATGCCATCACTTTGGGCAATTTTTGTACATATTTTGGACTGTTATTTTGTATTGTATTATGTGCTACCTTTGACCTTGTTATGGCTTTATTTTAGGGTTGTTTGACCCTCTTATTTTCCTCATTTTTTTGGTTGAATTAAGACTTGGATTTGTGTTGTTTTCAGGCTATGTAGAGGCTTATATTTTTTACTAGTTGTTGAACGTGTTTCAACTTGTATATGTTAGCTGATGAGATGGCCATGTTTTGGACCAAATTAGCTTATTTATTTAGTTAATTGGATGGATGTTTAGTTATGCCTATTTAGGACTTGTAATTCAATCCATAATTGAGTCTAATTGCCATGAAGGGAGGTATGTTTCCCTCACCATTCAAATTTAATCAATTGAGAAAAAGAGTGTTTCTTCTTGAAAGCTTCCTCTCTTAGGGTTCTTATAGAACTTGAAGACTTATTAAGGAGATTACTCTTTGTGGTGTCTAATTTTATCATGTATCACTTTCCTCTGGCCTTTCAAGAGTGTGGCATGAATATCATTTTTTTCCTTTCAATTTTGGTGCAAAATTTGTTAAATTAGGGATAGATCCATGGGCATCTTCATGGGATATCACATAATAATTGAATAAAAAAAATACAATATTTTAGAAAATGGCCCAATTTAAGCCATTTAATAATCCACACTTCACAAAATGATGAAAAAAAAAAGGCTAAATTGTGCAACCTGATAAAAAGTTAGAAACACACTTTAAGCAATAAACATTCACACTTTGTAACTTCCATAATAATCATCCAAACAAGATTAAATCATCGACATAAGAGAACTTTGAAGTTTAAACTTTTAAGTTTCAGCAAAGGCTATAGTAGTCTACTATCTAGTATCTAGTCTAAGTATCTAACTGACAATAACAAGTAACAACTACTGTTGCATAAGCCATTTACAAAAAATATGAATTCATGAAATAACTACAAAAAATTCTTAAACCTGAAGCTTATGCTCTGAGTGGTTTTCACTACTCTGTACACTTGTGTGTGTACTATATTACTAGTTGTACTATGTTGTACCACCAAGCACTGGTCCACCAATCTAATTGAATCAAAAGGCTAAAAACAAGAAGTTGTGCAAGTGAATTTTGTACCAAAAATGCTATTCAATGGCTAACAATTCCAAAAAAAAAAACTTGCTAACCAGTAGTATGCTCAATCTTGTACCAAAATATGTATTTCTCAGTTCCTAAAGTCAATTTGATGTCTAGCCTAGTAAAAGAAAAACAACTATTAACCAACCAAGCATCAAACAAAAAATGAGACACCAAATTTTCAAGATATTAATTTTCTTCAATCAATAGCCATAGGCTATGATTGCGATATTGTAGTTGCTTCCCCCTTACCACTTACCCTTCCACCTCCAACTCCAACACCAACTGTAGTGGATGAATTTCTTAAACGACATCCTAAAAATTCTAGCAAAGCATAAAAAAATTCAAATATAATTAATAAAGGAATCAAGAGGCATAAAATGAGATAAACAAAATAAGAAAAAAATCAAGAAAATGTAGCAAATAGACAAATTTATACCTTGCTCTATTTCTTCACATTTGTCAAGCTTATCATCATATTTAGTGTTATGAAAGTCAAACTTTGAGGGCCTCAACTAATTTTGAATACTAATGAGGGCCTCGGTCATTTTTGTTGTAAAAGAACTTCTAAATTGATCTCACACTCTTCCTTTGGTGCTAAAAGCTTATTCAAAAGCCACTATTGACACTAGGACAACGAGCATATCTCCAACTATCTTTGAGAGCATATTGAATCTTGAGGCATTAAGCTTCCACCAAGCCAAAATATTGAAGTTTTCATCTTTATCCTCACAAGCTTCATTTAAAAAACCTTTCCACTTCATTCCTTGCATCAATGGTGTCCTTTATCTTTAAGTAAGACTTAAAGGCAACACACCTAGCCTTATGGGCATGGCTTTTAATAGCACATAAAGTCGGTTATGAATCATCAAATTCTACCCTACTTGTTGCAGATACACTAGGGTAGTCATATTCATTTAAATACCACTCATACATCCTCAGCAAATCATCTTTAACCTTTTTACCCATTACTTATGCCTCATCTTCCCCATAAATTTATTCAAAGGACCACATAACATAAGCCAATTTATATCTAGGGTCTAGAACATTTGACATAAATAGAAGAGGATTCATGTTCTCAATCTTTCCCCAATACTTATCATACTTTATTTTTATGTCTAATGCCATCACATACAAAACTAAGTCATACATCTCACCATGCATTTCTTAATTTCACTTTGCATTAAAGATTAATGAGTGCATGCAGAATTTGAAGTGACATACAATGAGGCTGAAAATGACAAAATGACATCATAGAAAACTTTAAGAAAATTTACAAAAGTAGATGCATTATTCCAATTAGAAGTGGTGGGTGCCCTATTCTTTAGGAATCCTCTGTAAAATAAATGGAGTAATCAAGGTCATCCTCATTCTACCTTTCAAATGCTTTTTGGTACTTCTTTATTCCCTTTAGCATCTTAAAGGTGGAGTTACACCTTGTGGGCACATAAAGACACACAAATGATTTATGAGTGATGTGTTCTTTCTCAGTGGCTTGTTTGAATTTTGGTAACTTAGAGGGAGAGGACCTCACATACCTCATTGCATTCTTAATTGCAAATATTGAGGTATGAAGATCCTTCGGACCTTCACTCACCATTAGGTTTAGGATATGGGCACAACACCTCATGTACAATATCTCACCATCTAAAACCAACCCTCTCTAATTGTTAACCTTTTTCTTGAAATATGCTATAGCCCCATCATTAGAGATAACATTATCCATAGTTACAATGAACAACTTCTTAATACCCCACTCATTTGAGTAATTTTCTACATATTTTCCTATTGTTTCCCCTTCATGGTTTGGTATAAGGGAGAAATTAATTATCCCTTTTTGTAACTTGCAATCATTATCAATGAAGTAAATTGTCAAAGCCATATAATTAAGATTCTGCACACTAGTTTAGCAATCAATAGTTACACATACTCTAACACAATCAGATTTCAATAAAGCTTTTAATCTTACTTTCTCTTTTAAGTACATCTTTATACAATCTTTTCTTATGGTATGTCTAAATGGCACATGCAATTGTGGTTGCAACCTTTTGCACATATATTTAAATTCATAACCTTCAACTACTCTAAAAGGTTGTTTATCACATATGACAAACACAAATGTAGCTTTCCTACATGCTTCTAAGTCATACATGTGAAAGGTTAAAACTATTAATGTTACCTTACTAGATTTGTTTTCAACCTTAAACACGTATTGTTTAGGGTCATTTTGTCAAAGCAAATGGGTATTTATGACACTTGGGGATATGCCCTAACATGTTAGAAGTGCCATATTCCTTATTATCACATAAAAATCTAATCCCACAATGTATACAATTAGCAGTAAGTTCACTTACCTCTTCATTGGGCATTCTCTTGAAGTGGTCCCAAATAATACTCCTTTTTCTTGTTGAAATTCCAGCTTATTTGTTGGCCAAGGGATTCTTTTTTGTCTTTGGTGTCTCTTTCTTCCTTTTTATGATAGGCCATTTTTCACTTATTGCACTGGGTCTAGCTACTGCATCATCAGTAATAGTTACTACCCCACCAATTGATGGCTTACCAGGCTTTTCCATGTTAAGTAACCTAGCACATTTTAAATATTAGAAACTTAAAAAAATTTAAACAGGGAAAGTTTGAAACTAAAATAGTCAGAACTTTACTTTTTGGAAGACAAGCCTAGATGTCTTTTAGGATAGAATTTTATTAACTTATTAAAAGGTGAGAATGAAGCATCTCAATCCAATTTTGTTAAACACTTTTATATTGGACCAACAAAAGTTTGATTTTGTGTTTTTGATCTTTGGAAGTGCTTATAACTGTGACTTTTAAGTAATGTAAAAGATGAAGAAGCATTTGATGTTCTATAGTGTATAACTTTTGAGATGATGGATGCTCAATGGCTAGCTATGCATACTTCCTATATGAATTTCAATGTAAGATTATCTAATAAACACACGCTCATGCACATGCACATAAAGACATTCTTTTTTGTTGAGACATTTAAGACCAAGTTCAAACTGATTATGCTAATTTGTGCATCACACTTTTGAGGAGATTTTACAAGTGATAAGGATGCAATAGGAGATAGGGCTATCCTTAGAAGACATACATAGAATACAAGACTTTCTTGCTTATAATCTTTTGTATTAATAGCTTTTATCTTTTCCCTTTGCTCTTTCAAAGTGTGCAACAATTTGGAAGTAGAAGTTGGACAATTATGTAAATAATGTAAACTATTTTTCAATGTAGTAGTTTATTTGCACATACTCTCTTTCAAATTGAATTGAATTTATAAGTAAGTTTAGATGGCTTAAAGTTGTATTATAAATCCTTCAAGAAATCAAAGTTGATACTTTAAGAATCCTTTAAGACTATGAACAAATGTTATAATGAAAGTGAAATGGAGAAAGAGGGACAAACCAAGACTTGCATCATGTTAAAAACCTATCATTACTCTTACCATGAAAAGTTTGGTAATTAATCTAATAGTAAGCATGTCATTAAAGTTGCATCACACTTTCTACAAATATTCAAATAAAAAATAAAATTAGAAGACAAAGAAAGAAAGACTAATAGCAATTTATAAACTACAACAAGTAAAATGTTCCTTACTTATAACTTAGTTGTAGCATATCACTGGTAAGCAAAAGCATAGACCATTACGTAAAGAAAGATCTAGGATCTGCTTTGAAAGATTAAATTAACATTTAAAAAAATTAATTAATAATAGCTCACAAAGAAAAGATATAAAAAGGGAGGACAAAAGATCTTCCAAACTATAAGAAAGCAAGAATAAGAAGCTAAAGCACAATAAAAATAAGGTATTATAAAGAAAACTTCAATCAAAAGAGCATGTCATCTTCTTAGAAATATTGATATGGAAAGTCCTTTAAAGAAGCTAGGGATGGAACCTATAAAAGATGCTAAGAACTAGGGTTAATCAAATGCTCTATAGAACTATAAATCAGATGGCTTTCATCCATTGATGAGCCACTGGCGAGAGTACTTGGTGCTAGTGGGACAGTGAGGCTATGAATCACTTTACTAGGATTTCAACCAAATCTGAGCACTACTTTTTAGTCAAATGCCCCAAACCAAATGGCTTTCATCCACTAATGAGGTTACCTGGTGGTTGATAGGGTAGTAAGGCAATGAAGCACTCTGCTAGAATTTCTTCAGAAAAAAAAAAGGAAGATAAAGAATGAATTAGATCCTTTTGATCAATGTAGGGGGTTGGGCTAAATAGGAAAAATAAAATTTTGAATTAAATGACGGCCTTTTCTCTACCTATCGATCGATCTTAGTTAGCAACTGTTAAAAATCCTACAACTCGATATAAACTACAACTCAAAAAGCTACTGAACTTTTCACCTGTATCCACCCATTTGACAATTTTAATCATTGATAATTGACCATATTTGGTTTGACATGGTTGGTTAGCAATGGTTTGAGTTTTTTAGATTAGCTCTATCTAGTATGGAACATTTTGAACCTAAAAGATATGGTTTTCTCCTTACATAAGAAAATGACAATGAGCCTACTAAGTACCAAGAAACAATATCAGATATTGATTCCTTGAAATGGTGAGAAGCCATGAAACCTAAAATGGATTCAAGAAGCCATGAAATCTAAAATGGATTCAATGCATGAGAATTAAGTATGAGACTTGATCATTGCACTCGAGGGAATAAAATCCATTAAATGCAAATGGGTCTTTGAGGGAAAGATAGATGTAGATGCTAAGATACAAACCTACAAAGCTAAGTTGGTGGCAAAAGGTTATAGGTAAGTTTAAGGAGTTAGCTATAAGGAAACCTTTTGGCTAGTTGCCATGTTAAAGTCCATTAGGATTTTACTTGCAATAGCCGTATACTATAACAAATGGATGTCAAAACAACTTTCCTTAATGGAAACCTGAAAAAGGATGTATATATGATACAACCAGAGAGTTGTGTCTAAGATTGAACTCTATAAGGTATACAAGCTAAAAAGTCCTTTTATAAATTAAGGCAAGCTTCACAAACATGGAGTTGGAACATCCATGTTAATAAAGAAATCAAATTGTTTAACTTCATTAAAAACATCGATAAACCATATCTGTATAAGAAGGTTAGTGAGAGTGTGGTTGTATTCCTATTACTATATGTGGATGACATATTGCTTATAGGATATGACATTCCTATGTTACAATATGTTAAGTTATAGTTATCTAAAACATTTTCTATGAAGGATTTGGGAGAAGTAGGCTTTATGCTAGGTATAAAGATTTATAGAGATAGATTTAAAAGATTGCTTGGCCTCTCCCAATTCATGTACATAGAAAAGATGCTAAAGAGGTTTAGCATGAATGGGTCTAAGAAGGGGTTGTCTCATGGTGTTCACTTGTCAAGGAAGCAGTGTTCCAAGACAGAAGATAAACAGAAACACATGGATGAGATTCCCTATGCATAAGCAATAGGATCAATCATGTATTCCATGCTCTGTATGTGGCCAAATGTCTCCTATGCACTAGTGTGATTAGTAGATATCAGGCCAATCTAGGTGAAAATCACTAGAGTGTAGTTAAGACCACCTTATGTACTTAATAAGAACTAAGTATATGTTATCAATATATGGAGAAGACCCTAATTTAAGAATCAAAGGTTTCAAAGATACTAGCTTTCAGTCATATTAGGATGATTACAAGTCATAGTCAGAATTTGTATTCACTCTTAATGAAGGTGTGATATGTTGGAAGATTTTTAAGCAAGTAACCATAACAAATTCTAGACCAAAGTTGAATCTTTAACAATTCAAAAGCATCAAAGGAAATTGTTTGGATAAAAAAAATTCATCACGAAACTAAGGGTGGTTCCTAATATTATTAATCTAATAGAAATCTATTATGATTACAATTGAGCCATAGCACAAGTTAAGAAACCAAGGTTTCATATAAAAATTCAAACACATTATGAGGCACTACCATCTAATCACAAAGATTATAGAACACAACAAAATAAAAATAGAATGGATTAGCACAGATGATAATGTAGTTGATCCTCTTACTAAGGCTTTGTCCCAATAGACGCTTGAACATCATTTACCAATAATCAATATTAGATATAAAGGTGATTGGCTATAGGTCAAGTGAGAGATTGTTAATATATGATGCCTAAGAGAATTGTTGTAATGGTATAGATACTACTATCTTAGCATATTTAATAAAGTATTATGTTCTGACCTCTTTATCGATATAGTCTTAAATATGTATATGTTAGATATATGTATATTATCTTGATAAGGTCCCTAAAGTTGTAATCGTGTAAAAATAAACTACAATGGAAATTCTAATTATGAGATAATTTGATAGTTATAATTTCTAAATATCCTTGGTTGGGGAATAATTGAGAAAACAAAATATCAATTATTTATGAGTAAAGCAACATATGTTATGTCACATTTTTTGGAAGAATACAATGATCTCATACATTTTCGACATTAAGATATTAGGACAAACATATGGGTATATGTTAGAAAATATATGACTGGACGGACCCACCATAAGAAACTATGCAGATTGTTACCATGTGTCAATGGACTTCTTACATGAAAGGTGGTATAAATGATCCTTAGGCTTAAGATCAACATAGTATCTTATGTATGGAGTCATGTACTTTAATTTTATTTTAAGCTTGCACTCTTAAAAAGTAGATACGAATAATTTTGGGTACACCATAAAGTATATAAAGGTAATGACTAATCAAGATGGAATTCATCCTCCTTGGTAACAAAGGAAATATATTCGAAAGATGTTTTGGCATTTGTGCTATAAACAAAATTAGAGGTCTATGTATTGATTGATAAATAAAAAGAGTTTTATATATGAGCAATTGTGAGACAGGACATAGTCAAGCATACATCTAAGATTAGACGTTTATAGGGTTAACACTTGAATCATACCCTAAGTTCAATTAGAATATCAAAAGATGAAGGGATTGAATTACACACTCACGCCTTGTTAAGAAAGGTTTTGATTTCCCAAAATCTAGTCCTCGCATTTGGATCTTCATGATGCTTTGCTAAAAGCCAATCTTGATCTATGAATTTTTGTAAGCAATTTGGAGAAATTATGTTTTAATCAAAAGGACTTTTAATTCAATTGAGCTTGTAGAAGCTTGTAAACAAATTCATTGCCAACATGCATGGAAACCTAATGGTTCACATATAATAGAAACTTTGTTTCAAAGTCAAAGGAAAGGTTAGAATACAAAATGTTATAAATTCAAGAGTTGAATTAGGTGAACATCATAGAAATTTGAAATGATTAATTAAGTGTTTTAATATAATTAAAAGTGTTAATTAATTAACAATTTAATAATTTTAATGGAGATTTCAATTATTAAATAGTAGTAAATTTTCATAATTGATATTTAAACATTGAAGAACATTTATATTCACACTAGAGGAGATATGGTGTAGAGGAATGGTTTCTCACTTAAAAATTATTTTAAATTAATTAAAGCAATTAAAGAATAATTACAAAAGAAAGATTATGAGTACGGAAACATAAGAAAGTGTTTAGGCTTGTTAGAAAGGAAAGAGCATTAGGTTGAGAAGTGTGAATTCCTTAGGCCTAAAGGGTTGTACTAATCATGCATCCCATCCACTTAAGAGTATTAGAACTGAACCATATCATCAATTCAAAATTTTCTAGGATAATAGATATATGTTGACAAGATTCAGGTGTTATCTTGAAGAAAGCAACAAATCATCAACATATAAAAGGTGATGAATTAAAAGACCATGTCTACTAGCCTTAATTCCTTAAACATGTCCTTGCTGCTTAACTATAACCAACATACAAGATAAAACATTCTAGCACAAAATGAAAAGATAGAGAGACACTGGATCTCCTTATCTCACCCCTCTATTTAAAGAAAATTTTTAGTTGGTGTTCTATTTATCATAACTTTATATGAAACAATGGTAACACATTGCATAACTATTTGAATCCAAAGAGCTGGGAAATCTATAAAATGAAGCACTTCCTTTAAAAAGTTCTAAGAAAGACAATCATAAGTTTTGAAGAAATCAATTTTGACTACAACTCAAAAAATTGATCTATATTTACAATTCCTCATATATTGTACCTTGTTTAGAGGCTAGCAAGATATTATTTGATATCAAACTTCCTTTAACAAAAGCATTTTGGTAAGGGAATGTTAGGAAAAAGTCAGATCTAGGTATCAAGTATGTCAATCAAAAGCATCAAATATGCACAATGGAGTTTTAAAATTTTCTCAAACTCAGATCATATTGTTTACAAACTAATTCATAAAAAAAGGAATCATTTAAAGTAACAATTTAAATTATACCTTTCTTAAGAATCATTCTCAAAATCCTCAGTCTCCAAATGTAAATCTGATCTCCAAGCAATCCTATAAACTCTCCAACAAATCCTATGATCAAGTCTTTTAGATTATCTTTAGGTAACTCCTTCAGATTTAATCTCAAACACCAATGATGATCCACAAGAACCGATTTCATTCAAAGCCTCCACCAAGCTCACATAACAAGTGCAGTGGGAAATTTAACCACTCAACTTAAGAGATGCTGTCCCTCTAAGGAATCACAAATTTAGTAGGACAAGGTTGGTATTTGAATGCAAATTGGAGATGAGAAGTGAGATCATATAAAAAGAGTTAGTGCACAACACATGTACTAGGGTTGTATTAATGTGACAAAAGGTTGGCTTTTCTCCTCTTTAAATAAGAGATTTGAGCATAAATAAGAGTGGGAAGCATACATAAGTAGTGCAAAAGCTAGAGTTTCCCCTTGCTTATGCCATCTATTCATTCATTTAGTGGATGGATTGCATGGCTAGTGCAATTGTGCAGCCTTTTTGGCCCAATGAGTCTACACTTCTTAACCTTATGCTCCTCTTTTTATGTCCAATAAGCCTAAATACTTTTCTATAAGTCTAAACTTATAAACTCTCTTATCTAATCATTTTCTAATTGTTTTAATTAATTAAAATAACTTTCTAAATAAGGAATCATTCCTTTACTCATAATCTCCTTCAAAGTTAAAATAGATGTTCTATAACATTTGAATATCAATAATAAAAATTTGCTACTACTTAGGTTTCCTTGCATGTTGGCAATGAATTTATTTACAAGCTTTTATAAGCTTTATTGAAATAAAACTCCTTTTAATTCAAATACAATTTTCCTAAATTGTTTTTTAAAAAAATTTATAGATCAAGATTGTCTTCTAACAAAGAATTATGACCACCTAAGAATAGATTTATAGAAATCAAAACCTTTCGTAATAAATTGTTAGTGTGTAATTCAATCCTTTCATCTCTTGATATTCAAATTAGACTTAAGGTATGGTTTAAGGATCAACCCTAATTTGGGCATCCAATCTTAGGTGTATGTTTGACTATATGCTATCTCACAATCATTTATTCATAAAAGTCCTTTATGCATCATTAATTGATTATACATAAAACTCTTTTTATGTATAATTAATATATAGGCCTATGATTTTGATCATAGCACAAGTGTCAAAACATCTTTTGAATATTTTTTCTTATTATTAAGGAGGATGAATTCTATCTTGATCAATCACTACCTTCATATACTTCTTGGTGCATCCAAAATTATTCGTATATACTTTTTTAAAGTGCAAGTCTAGAATAAAATTAAAGTACATAACTCCATATATAAGATATTGCGTTGATCTCAAGTCTAGGAATCACTTACACCATTTTTCACATAAGATGTCTACTGACATATCGTAACATTCCACATAGTTTCTCATGGTGAGCCAATCCAGTCATATATTCCATAACATATACCTATATATTTGTTTAGATACTAGCATATCAAACAGCATATGAGATCACTGTATTTTTCTAAAGAATGTGACATGACATGTGCTGATTTACTTATGAATAATTGATATCATGTTTTCTCAATTATTCAACAATAAGGGATATTTAGAAATATAACTATATATATAATTATGTCAAAATTACAATCTCAATTGTAATTCATTTATACACAATTATATTTCTAGGATTTTATCCAATATAGCATATATATATATATATTAGAACGAAATTGATATAGAACCTAAAACATGATGTTTATTAAATATACTAATATATGTAGTATTCATGCTATCATGACTGATTATTTCTAGGGCATCTTCTACTAACAACGAAATGATTTCATCCATGATTTTTTGTAACCTTAGAACTAAGGTTTTCGAAATGAACTTGTATGTCACATTACAAAGATTTATAGGTCTAAATCACTAAATTTTTCTTGAATATGTCCTTTAGGTATGAGACAGATTAAAGTTTGGTTAAGTACTTTAAGTAAATATCCTCTATTGAAAAAGGACATTACCATATTCATAACCTCCTTACAAATGACTGGCTAGAACTTATGAAAGAATCTTACATTGAATCCATTAGACCTTAGAGCTTTGTCTAGATTTATTTTGAAAATTGCACCTCTGATTTTTGCTTCTGTGAAAGGTTAGGACAACATATTGAGATGCACATGTTTAAGTTTATGAACATTGAATAGTGCTAAATTAGAATTCAAAGTTGCAATTTATGGCACAGAGAACAAATTTTGAAAATAAGAAATAACCATATTACAAATGGTGGACTGCTCAGTCTTCCAACTCCATCAAAGTCCTTGATTTGTAAAATTCTATAATTTAAATCTCTTTCTGTTTATAATTGCATTGAATTACTTTGTATATATATCACCATTAACTAACCAGGACTGTCTAACTTTCTGAGATAACTTAATCTCATAACAATTAATCCATGAAAAATTTAAGTTGCTTCTTTAAATCCTATTGAAAAAACATAAGTATGTTGCTAAATTCATAACTACAAGTTTTTCAACTTGGTTTAAACTCAATTATTTTAAATTTAAGTTTGAAAAAAGCACTATTTGTCCCAGTTCATTAAAAGCTTTTTTATTTCATTTAGCTTCCTCACTAATTGTTATGCATATGAGCCATTACATTCCTTACTCCAAGCTTGCTTAAGAACATCCACACATTGATTGTGAACAAGCCACATGTTTTGGAATCTAAAAACATGTTTCTTATTTATAAGTATCAACTAGTAAAGAACAACTATCAGATGTAGAGAAAGGGAAGATTTAAACATGAAACTAATGATACAATGAAAGTCATTTATCATTGCAAAAGGCCCTATCAAGTTTTTCCCATACAAGTTTAGTACCCTCTGTTATTTGTCCATGTAAACCATAAACCATTAGATTTTAACTCAATAAGACCAACTTGATTAACTATTCCTAGAAATCAATAAAACCAACAAATTTGGAACATGAGTTATATTTCTCTGCCACCCTCGACATCTAATTGAAGTCCCTTAAGATTAACCAAGGTAAATGAAAATAGGCACTGACTTTAACAATATATTGCCAAAAATTGTGTCTCTTTTTCATTTGAGGAGGGCTATACACACCAAAAATCTACATTAAAGGCTTCTTGTATTTTTCAATCTTAAGATGGATTCAATTTTGAATAGCATTTATAGGTAAGACTTTAAATTGAGAAGTTCAAGGCCAAAACAAGGCACCTCTATGCCTTTCAACATCAACCCAAAAACTTCTTCAAAACCAACTAACTTCAAGAGTTTGCTAACTTTGTAAGTGGTTGCAAAGTTTTTGACAAAAAAAAAACAAAAGTCTAGTTGATACACCTTTACGGATTGCTTCAGTATATGAACTGTAGAGGTGCAACCCAAACCTCTACAGTTCCATGCCATAAACTTCATGGTTAAGGAGGAAATTGTTAAGAAACAACTTCTTTAAACCCTAAATGAAATTGTGAAAATCTCTTCATAATCTCTTTTAGCAAAAGTTGCATTTCATTAGGGCCAACAAGTCTACTATTCCCATCATGTTCTTCCTCCATCTAATTATAAACAGCTAGCTCCTCACCTTCCTCAATTTCATGAATAATAATTCTTCTCCTCTTATTTTCTAAATTATTAGGATCCCCCATTCTTTTCAAGTTATATTCTAATGAATGAGATCCACTAGGATGAGTAACTTGCAACAAATTTATCTTAATAAACATTGTGGGATACATATTAGAAAGATTAACATTAAGTGAAGTAAGAATATTAGCCCTAGTTTAGTACATCCAAAAGAGAAAAGCAAAAAATCAATTAAGTGGGTCTAACAAGAATGGCCCAATATTAACAGGTGTATAGGTTAAAACTGAACCATTTAGATCCAAAGTGAAAACTCCTTGAGAAGGTACAACTATTACATAAGTTAAAGCTCCCCCAATGCCCATATAAGCAGTGACCAGGCTTAACACGTATCCAAGAGGAAGAACATTTTAGAACCAAGCAGAAAGCAATTGATCAGAACTTTGATAGCCTAATCAATTTTCCCAATTTTGTACCATTTCCATGTCTTGATAAAGATGTGTGCCTACTAGAATCATATGTTCATTAGATATATTCTGATCAATGACATTTTGACATGAAATAGGTGGCTAAAAGTAATACTGAGATTTAAGAGGATTAGACTGCAATGTGAACCCATCCTGTGACATATCATGCAAAGTTTGATTTCTGAGTTCATCATTTCTATTGGATTCATCACATTCATCCAAAATTATATATCCATTAGTTAGGCTTAAATTTCCATTAGGTAATATCTCCTGTTTGAGAACAAAATTGCCACCCTTTGTTTGAATTTGTACTGAATCAAAAGTGATATAAGGCAAATGATCAAAAGATTGCAATGTGTGCTTTTGCACTATGTGACTACCACCATTCTGTTCAAAGGTTTGATTTTCAATTTGCTGAACATTGAGCTCTATTACATGGCAATCTTCATGTTAATTTAAATTAAGTCCTTCTCCATTCTTGTCATAATTGATATGATCATGCATAGGTGAATCCTCAACCCATGTTGGATTGCAATTAAATTGTTTATCTGAGTTCATGGATGTAGTAAGTTTATGTGAAAAATGATTCAAATTTATTGCGAAATCCAAATCCTTGTTAATGCATGCTCTTCTAACATCAAATGGATGATAATTAAATTCACCATTTTCATAAGTTAGACAGAATGAAGTAGTACACCTACATGGATGATTAGCAAAAGCATAAGCATCCCCTATAAAAATGAACCTTTCATACTTAATTTGAATCCATACACAAACATCATCCTCAAGCTTCAGCATGAATCCCATTAACAAAGGATCTTGAGGTTTAATTTTGACTCTCATCCTTAGGAATCTGAAGTTTCTTGGAAATCCATTAGGCCAGTCTACGCATTCAACTAGCCCAACCATTGCTCTCAAGTACTTAACAAAGTCCTAGGTCTAAAACTCCAAAAATAGCCCCCAAAGTCACCTAAATAGGCACATCAGGCGAATATAAATTATGTAGTCTTAAATTTGGTCTCCAACGGAAGAAAACCAGAAATGCACCCTATACAATCCACGGTCTATTTGAAAAGATATATTCCTTATCTTCCTTTGTTTTAAAGTGGACTACATAGAAGTGTCTATCCTTACCCAACACTTGAAGACTAACACATAGGTGCCATGTTGCATGCAACACAATCTGCATACATCAAGGATTGATATCTCTTTCATCTATAAGATAGTCAACCTGGCAGTTTTGCCATCTTTCTACGCTAACTCTCAAATATTTGAGGGTCTAGTTGTACAACAAGTTCACATCTAAGTCTATAGTACATAACTTCCTCTATAACATCAATGTCTACATCAGACTCTGAATTATTATCAGACCACCCCATCTCCCTAAACTAAGACATAATAAAGCAGAAACTATTAGTAAACTAAATATAGAGAAAGAAACAAGAGGATCATAGAATTAGAGAAGGCTGAAAGAAGTGAAATCTTCACGAAATACCAAGAAAAAACAGAGTATTGAAGGTAAAGGAAGAAAAATAAGAGTAATAGGGAAATGGTGAAGTTAACTAGTCAACCAATACTTTGAAGGTAACAGTAAACAATAGCCACCTCCACCAAAAGAAAAATGCAATAGAAAAACACCAAACAACTTTTAAATTACTATAAGGAAACATACTCGCTGATTGAGCAAAGAAAGGGAGTTGGATGGAATGAAAAAAACCCTAAACCATACCTTGCCGGGCAAGGAACACTAGTCACCCCAGAAACTTAAAACACATGAAAACCTCTTATCACCTCATAAATTAATATGAGAAGTAATAAAAGATTAAAGAAAAGGTTTAAAAAGGAGAAACTCAGTCACGGAAGACCACTCTTGAAAGGAAATCGCTGCTTTCCTTAATTATGTTACACTGATCCAAGATACTCCTGCCTTACTTTTCGAGTGGTTTTGTGCTCCATACACTATTGATGACTGTCGCAATGCACATTCAAAGCTCAGTTACATTGATGAATAAGGTCGAGATAGCTCGAAGGTTTACTTTGTTAGCTTTATAGCATTTTTTCTAAAATTAAATTAACAAATTAAAAAAATCATCACATCACCATTTAAATCATTTAAACGAACATGTCATATATAAAAAATTAAAAATATATATAAATTTTTTTAAATAAATTAGATAAGAATTAACCTATTCTTTAAATATGAGATTATAATTTATAAAAAATAGTAAAAGACTAAAAGAGATGAAATAAATTAAAATTTTTAAATTTAATTAGCTGATAAATTTTTTTGTTTTTAATTTTTATAGTGATATATTGGCTCATTAGGCTAACTTTAAGGGGGGGGAAAGAACTTGATTGGAATTTGAAAGTATTTTCAAGTTTTACCCTATGGATCTATTTGAACCATTATATACTTAATAATCAATGATCAAATAAATTAAATCGTCTAGTCCAATTCGATTTTCATAGTAATGATTCTAACATAAGAATAAATATTAATTAAGAAATTCCTATTAGTGATGGAATTCTCATTTCATTTAAAAAAAAATAGAAGGAAAGTAGCAAAATGTTTATCTACCATTTAGGAGTGGACTATATTGAGATGTATAATTCTTTTTAACTGACATTTCCTGGGAATGTCTTTTTAGAAAAAGGCTACCAAATATGGGAAACTTTGTTTCCCAACTTAAGATTCCTGGGAAACTAAAAAG
>JANHAO010011695.1:0-16821 GCA_026873985.1 Saraca asoca | reverse complement strand
AGGAAAAGATAGACAAAAACTACCAGTTAATGACTAATTAAGAGTTAAAATCAGGTATTTTTATAGGTACATTTTCTACTTATCAGTAAGTTTGCTTTTTACCACTTTAAGAGATAGCTCTATTATTAAGTAGAAAAATATAACTACACGTAGACTTATACTCATCTCTATCCCCATCCCAATTAGCATTAGTGTACCCTTCTAACCATAGGTTACCACCTTGGTAACATAACCAATAATTCTTAATACCTTTAAGGTATCCAAAGACCCATTTAACATACTTCTAATGCTATTGGCCTGGATTAGATGAATAACGAGCTAGTAGACCCATTGTTTGGCTAATTTCTGGCCATGAACACAATATGACATACATTAAACTTCCAATTGCACTAAGGTATGGAATGGTTTTCATCACCTCTTTCTTTTCAGGAGTGCTAAGACACATTGACCTATCAAGCTTATAGTTGTGGACTAAAGGGACACTCATTGCTTTAGAATTGTGTATGTTGAAATGTTTAAGAATCTTACCAATGTAAGTTTCTTGTGACAATGCCAATAAACTTTTAGACCTATTTCTCATAATTTTAATTCTAAGGATATAAGCAACCTCACCTAAATTTTTCATTTCAAAGGTAGAGGACAACCATTTCTTGATTATATGCACCAATTCTAAGTCAGCCAACAAATATCATCCACATAGAGTGACATTATTGCAAACTAAGGCTCTAAATGTACCAAATATACACAATGGTCCTCATTTAGTATCTTGAAATAAAAATTCAAGATCGACTCATAGAACTTGAAGTACCATTATCTTGAAGCCTACTTGAGACCACAGATTGACTTCTCCAGTTTGTAAACTTAATTCTCATGATTCTTTTTGACAAAACCCTTTAGTTATGCTATATAAATCTCATCACTCAAATCACTATTAAGAAAAGTAGTCTTAACATCCATTTGGTGTAATTTCAAATCAAATTTAGCAACAATGGCTAGAATTAACCTAACGGAATTAAACCATACTACAGGTGAGAAGGTATCTTTGTAATTGATCTCCTCTTCTTGAGTGTACCCTTTGGTAACTAAATATGCCCTGTGCCTTTTTATGTTACCATTTGTATTTTTTTTTATTTTGAGAACCCATTTGCTCCCAATTGCCTTTCAGCCTTGAGGAAAATCTACTAATTTTCATATTTGATTAGCATACATTGAATCCAATTCATCACTAATTACAATTAACTAATTCTCACTATCTAGATGATCAATAGCTTCCTTATAATTACATGGCTCATTATCTAGAAGATGAGGCCAAATGAGTCTCACTTTGATTTAAAATCCACTACTTAGGTGGTTTGAATTACCGATTAGAATAATGAAGAGGAGGAAGCCCAATAGAGGTGTACTCACTAGCATTTCCCTCACCATTAGAATTAGAATACTCTTGCTGAGATTTGGAAACCTCAATGGGTTGAACCGACTCATTATGATCATGCTGAGCAACTGCATCCTCCATAGGTTGATCAAGATTAAGTTCACCACCTTGATCAGCCACTAGTAGTTGTACTAAGCTCTCACTTGGAACACCACCACTTCTACTTGATACAGAATGTCCAATATTAGTAAGTTCATATACAATAGTCCTTATAGATAGAAACTCATTCTCTAAGAAGGTAGTGTTCGTTGACTCAAAATAAACCTTTTTACCCCTTTGCTACAAATCAATGAACACATTCCCATTGGAGTGTTTAGAATAGTCAAGAAAAACACATTTCCTCTCACATGGCTTGAGTTTACCAAACTCATGATTTAAAGCATGGACATAAGCCATGGGCTTTCTAATAGTCCAAAGCTCATAAGAAGTGGTAGGGATAGATTAGGAAGGCACTCTATTGAGAATATAGATTACTGTGAGTAGGGCATTTCCCCAAAAGGAGAGATCCAAGTTAGCTTGTAATACCCTGAATTTTTCTAAAATTAATTTTGGTAACAAAATAGGGAAATAAAAATTTTGAAAGATTCTAAATTATAAATCTAAAGCCACAGAAAGCCCATAAATAATAGAAATAGACTATATAAAATGTTAAAAAAATATTTTAGAGATTGAATTATTGTCATGAATATTCAAAGGGACCAAATTCATATTTTTGAGATTTAATTTTCATGAAACTTTGAAAATATTGAAACTAAGGTTACAAATATCAGATGAGCATGAAATTAAAGCCATTATAAAGATATTTAATTTACCTAATTTGTATGAAAATTTTATAGTGATTAGTGATAGACAAATACATTAAATTTGAGTTTAAAATGAAAGAAATTAGAAAATTAATAAAAAGGGAAAAATGCCCAACTTGTAGTTATTAGGAAGTTGACCTATCTTTCCCATTTTGCTCAACCCTCAGCTAGCTTCTCTTCTTCTTCATCTTTAACTTCAAACTATACAAGTCATGTAATTTCTTCTTCTTCTTCTCCAAGTTATTTCCTCTCTCTACCCTTACTCACTTTCTCTCATCAAATAAGCTCACTAACTCTTCTTATTATTTTTCTCAAATTTTTACTATTGAATCATCTTTTCTTCCTTTTTGTTTATGCTGATTCATTAGATAAAACTCAAGTTATGAATTTTTGAAGTTGATAGTTACTATTCATAGTACTGTTCACTTAAAAAACCATGATAATTTCTTGAAGTTTAAGAGTTCAAATCTTGTATTTTTAGTCTATTTCTATATAAGGAAACCATAAGCAAATGATTTCTAATTGTTTATTGAAAGAAAAACATCGAAATAACCAATGAACTAACATGCTCTTCTTGTTGTTTATGAAAAGGGTTGAGGATTTCTATTGAGATTAATAGTGACATGGTGTATTCAACCTACTTGTGAGTAACCTTTACAATTCTTGTGAATTAATATATGTTTCATGCTTGTGATTTGCTAAATATTTGATAATAGTTAATGGAAATGGGTTTTATGATTGTAAGACATATTTTGTGATTGAATGGATTGATTAATAAAAATGATTAGCTTGTGATTGAAATAGTTGGGTTTTGTTTTTGCTTGAGCTACCAGAACATGTTATGACGAGATCCTATATTGTATGGTTGAATTAGAAGTTGCCTTCCCTTGTTTTTCTACTATTGCCTATAATTTCTGCACATGCAAGTTGAATTGTAGCTTTTTGAACTAAACCATAATCATGCTTATAGAAACCTAGTATTTTTACTTTTATGATTAAATCAAATTTTAAACTAAATTTGTGTGAGTCAAATCTATTTTTCCTATTGTGTTTTCTGATTTTGACCGTGATCTTGAACACATTTGCAAATGGACTTCCTAAATGATTACACATTTTGGTGAGCAGATTCAGACTTTTAACTTATTTTCTCTAAGTTAAATCGAATCTTTCACACTTGAACTCCTCGATTTTGATCGTAATTTTACTTAAATTGCTTTGACGATCCTGCTCGCAATTCTAATTACATCTTCAAAAATTTCCTTATTTTTTAGCTTAGCTTTTATTCTTTCCAAATTATTTCCTATTACTTTGGTTTAACTTTGTATAAATAAAGATTGAGAAATTTTAAATAAATAATTACAATATAATATTATTGAATTTAATAATTGGTTTTATATATTATTAATATGAAATTAACTAACATAGCCATCTGATTAAATAGAGAATGGAAGGTGCATTGGCAAATAACATGTAACTTTTATGATTAGAATTATGACTGAATGAGAACAAAGTAATATAGTTGTTATGAGAAGCATATTACTTAATGTTGATTACTTTTTATGAGATTCGAAATGTGATATGGTGTCATGAATGATGATGAAATTTGTTAATGTAATCTTGATATTGTATCTATTATGTGATAGATATCCTTGATTGCTTGGAAGCCCTTATGAGGCTTGAAATGTGAATAATGGGTTATGATAGGAAATAATGAACCAGATCCTAGATTTATGTGTTCTAAAATGATGAGTGGGATAAGGTTGGCCTGAAGGGATAAGGTTGGATTTATACAGAATAAGGTTAGACTAGAGTAACAAGGAGATTTATGATTTATTGCTATGTAATGTTTGACTCGTTTAAATTGCCATATGAAACATTAAGACATGATATTATGAGATTGAAATATATGATGAACTATAGATGGTGGATTGTGGCTATGAGAGTCTGACCTAATATGCTAAAAAGATTGTGATATGATTATCCTCATGGATGGATACATATTATTCATTATTTGCTTGTGAAAATTTCATGAGAAATGGCTATCCAGTTAAGGTATGGTTGCTTGTATATACACATGTATCTTTTGTTGGTTAATGCATTCATAAGTTTGGTACATTTTAATCATTGATCCCCAGACTCATTCTTCTGTGGATTATTTTTTTTAGATTTTCAAGATATTGCAAATCTTGTTATAGAAAAGTAAGATGGATAATAATCTAATGGAAATTACCACTGATACATACACCACCACAGTCTCAGGGCCTTTAAGATCATATGAAATAAACATCCACCATACTATCATCTTGAATCTGGCAGAAGTTCTTAATGATGTTGAGATCATTCTACTGGAATCACCTAATGTACTTTTAATGATGGTGCTTAGATGGTTTGACCCTTAAAAAGTTTGCCATCAATATGTAAACAATTTTGTTACCTTTAGTTTTGAAAAACTTTTAAATAGAACGGCTACAAGGTTTAGTTAGGTTAACCTATACTTTTGATGTTATGGTAAGAAATAAGTTAATTTAATTTCTTTTGAATGCCCTATTTGAAAAGTACATATGGTAGTTTGGGATAGTTCCTAGGTTTTTAGGGAAGGTTGAGAATATTTTGTTTCTAAACAATTTGCAAGAATATGGTACAATTTGGTAATACTAGCGTTGGTCTGTTAGGTAATGCTAGTATAAATTATATCATATATGTAAATATTTTCTATGAGCTTTATTGTCTTTCTTGAGTTTGCTATGTTTTAGTGAGTCAGTTGCTTATCATTGAGAAAATGCTCAAATGCCTGTAATAAAAATGTATAGAAAAAGTTGGTAAATATTCAAATAGGAAATGATATTCAAGCTAGCTATGATTAGGGTTTTTAGGTTGTGACATGGCCTCTGCCATCATGGTTCGTACTATATGAAGGAAAGTCCAATTTTTTCTCTCTGCCATCTCATTCTGTTGAAGTGTGCCAGGGATAGTAAGCTGTCTTTCTATTCCTTTTTTTTTTTGCACAACCTCTTGAATTCATTGGATAAGTATTCATCAACCTTAGTAGTCCTTAAGGACTTGATAGTTCACTTTAATTAGTTCTTTACTAAAGATACATAAGATATAAAGTGATTTAACATTTCACTTTTATATTTAAGAAGATAGACATGGTTATAACGAGTATAATCATTCATGAATATCAAAAAATGCCTATAACCAAGTCTTGATACTATATTTAAAGGTTGTCATACATCAGAATGAATTAATTGCAATAAATAATCACATCAAACACCTTGTTCAAATGATTTAGAGTAGCCTTACTAGTGAGACAAAACTCATAAGTTAGGAGTGAGACATCAGATAATGATCCAAGTAGGCCACTTTTGGCTAACTTATGCATCATATTTTGACCAATATGTCTTAACCTTGAATGCCAAACAACTTGATCATTTGATTTTACAATAAGGTAATCACCTGAAGAACTATTACCATTTGTAATAGTATCTAATACAAAGAAACCATTTTTAAGAAAAGAAGTTCATAACTTGACATTATTATGAGAAATATCCAATACACCATTATGAAAATTAAAATTGAAACCAAAACGCATCAAACAAATTATGGAGATTAAGTGTCTCTTTATTTTAGGTACAAACAAAACATTCACCAATACTAAATGGTTTCCATTAGACAAATGTATTTTGTAAATTCTAATGCTTTCTACTTCCAAACGAGAGTTGTCACCCAGAAAAATCTACTTAGTTCTAGCACTAAGCTTTACGTAGGCCACTAATAAGTCCCTATCCTAAGCTATGTGGTCAGTTGCTGCTGAATCAACAGCCCACGAAGAGTTAAATTTAGTCATTAAAATACATGATGAAACATATGCATAAGAAGTAGAGAATATTTGTACCTTAGGGTTTTTGCATTACTTAGCAAAATGACCTTTCAAGCTATAGCTAAAGCACTTGATTTTTTGCTTTGTTTTTTGGCTTCTTATGCTTCTTATTAATTTTCAATTTCTTATTATTAATGATGGAACCTTTCTAAGAGAATTTTTTCTTTTTCCAACCATTATTCTTCTTTTTCTTTAATGAAAAAAGATGCCTCAACAACATATGCTTTGGATGGGTTCTTGATGTCCATCACCTCAGCCTCTAACAAAAGATACTTAACAATATTATCAAAGGTCTTAATCTCTAAATTGTGATGTAAATTGATCTTAATCAAGTGCCATTCATCATTAGGAAAGGACCACATAACTACTTACACTTGTCACTCATTAGTCAATGTATGTCCAATTCCTTTCAAGGATCATATGAGACATCTCTCAGAGGTGACGGGACATGTTGTGTTTTGACCTCTTTGAACCATTTTCAAACTTAAGGAATAAGGCTCCCTTTGTTTCTTTAAAGAAACACTTCCATTCTTGGTTTTCATAATGTCCTGTATTTCTTTTGCCGAACTAAACATGATGAAGTCAACCATCAGATCATGGGTCATTGTACTAAGTAACGACCCAAGGTGTCTTTTCTTTTTAGAGCCTTATACTTAGTCTTATCCACATTTGATAATTCTGGAGCCAACTCTGGAAGTATAGTGGATATCATCTCGAGTATGTCCTATCCAGTGAGCAAGAATTGAATCTTCTGTTGCTATACAGGATAGTTATCCCCATCAAGCTTCAGATCTTTATTTTACTCGAGTATAATGCCCTTTGTGGTAGTAGCTATATTGACATTTCCCAATTTTATACCCATTAGCATATTTATTTTCACAACAAGACATAAATCTTATGAATTGATTAAAAATAACTAATCTAAACCAAAGATAAGCATTCTTAGCCTATAATCAAATTGATTTAAGCATAAATTTTATTATTCTTAAATAAAATCATCTATTTTATGCCTTAAAACAATTCAGTTACAAGGAATTACTTTGTGAGCTTAAAAAATCTAGCCAAAGTTTTTAAGCATTTTTTGAGTCACTTTTGAAATAAAAAAACTTTTAGCATATAAGTTCATTAACTTATCAATTTCATGCCAATCATGAAGATCACATAGATCAAACATTCAAGATACTAAGTCATATGTCAAAGATTATGTTCTATACCTATGAAAATGTTTCTACAACCATATGCTTTGATACTAATATTGTGATTTTTTATTAAAAATAAATAAAAAAATGATCTATAAAGATTCATGAACTCACCTGTCTTTCCAGGCAAGGTGAGTTACAATGCATGAAAGACCTTTGATCCTAAAGATCTTGTAGAATAGCTCTAGGATGATAGAAATGGCCTAAAAAATGTGCCTAGGATCAGTAACCAAGGTAACACTATGAAAAGTAAAATGGAAGACTTGTTAACTCCCTTTCTTGTATAATAGAGACCCAGATATAACTTCTGAATCAAGAGCCAATAGAATAGCTAAGTGTGTTTCTTAATAATTCTATTCATGTGCTTTTTAATAATTTCTAAACATTTTTAATCAAGTTCACTTGATTGGTTATGGAACAACACACTCATGGGAAGGAAAAGTAATTCATTAATATATATATATATACATATTTGGAATAATATACAAAGACATTACTCGTTAAGGTACATGCCTATCCAATAATAATATTTAGGGTTATCCAATAACTTCCCAAAATTTACATACATTTCACTGGTTAGTTCTATGAGTTATTCTTCTTCAACATGCCATATCCTTTCAAGGACAAGTAAAACAAAAGTTAGTTTAACCTATAACATGAAAAGGATCAAAATTATAGGTTAGACTAACTATGTCCTCAAAGACCCTGTGACCATGCTATATACAATCTTAAAAAGTTAGTAAAACATAGATGGGAGATCCCTCAAGGATCAAACCATCCTAGGACCATCATCAATAATATATTTAGAGGTAGCAAAGAAATGATTTCCACCTCATGGGAACCTTGCAACCGATTAGAGTTAGAGTAACTATATAATGCACTCTAATCTTATACTTGCCAAGTAGACTATCTATAGTGGTGGTGAAGGTGTTAGCTGTTATCTTAATGAGATCATTATTCATCTTATTTTTCAGAGGTAGGTTTAATTACTATATCTTGAGAATTTAAAAAACAAAATCCACAAAAGAGTGAATCTGGGGCTCAGTGAGATAATCCTTACTAAACTTATGAATCTTCCAATAATAATTAACACACACACATATATATACACTTCACAATTATATGATTAAATTATATTTATATACCAAGTTCTCTAATCAAGCCATTAAGTTTTTGAAAACTCACCTTTGTATGATATCGGATCACATCATCTATAATACAATATAACAAATCATGGGTTCTTATGGCTTTAGGTCATCATTAATATGATCATATGGTTAGTTTAGATTGAGTCACATTTCAGGATTTCTTAGGATAACAATTCAGATAAACAACAATAAAATTCCAACCTTATCCTGCACAAGTATCAATATTGATATCATGGAATTATGCACATACAATAATTATATTAATTGATATTGGTTTATGAGTTGCTCTTTTAGGGTTTCTTAATTGTTATACCTAAATTATTTAGGGTTCATATTTAGTAATTTCTCATGAAGAAGTGAATTTTTTTAGGTTGAAAGGAATACGAAATTGTAGAGGTGTAATCAAAATCATAGACATGATCATGGATGAAATTCAAGTAGAATTGTGATTAAAATCAAGGCATTCAAATAGGAAAGGATCAATTCAACTTGAGGAAATTTAGTTGTAATGACAAGTCTACTTGTAAAAACTTGCAACCCTTTAGGAAGTCCAAATGTAAATATGATTAGAATCACGATCAGAATCAAAAAAGCATAATTATGAAAGCTTGATTCAAATCATGAGAAAAATAACTAGAATTTTGATTCAAATCTTAAGACACTAGACTATAATATTGCTTTTTAGTTATGAGCATGATCGCAGGTTCAATTCAAAAATTGCAATTCAACTTACATGATCTAGGAAGGAATAACAATAGAAAAATAGGGGAAATAACTTGCAATTCCAAATCACCTCATAGGTATTCAATACAACACATTTTGGACACTTAAATATGCATAAAACTTAGCTATTTCAAGTAAGGTCCAATTGATATATCAACCCATCCATTCAAACTCAAATTTTACCACAAAGTCATAAATATCCATTTCCTTCAACTTGCATCATCATTCAATGAATCACAAGCAGCAAATGCATCATAATTCCCAAGAAAGGTAAGAATTACTCACCTTGATAGCTAAGATGAGAAATTATAACTAGTCTCATAAAATCTTCTGCACTTTTTAAGAATATAAAGAAGAGCATATTAGCTTTCAGATTTTTTCAAGTTTTTCTTTCTTCAACTAATCATATTTAATCAGATTATAGTTCCAATGTAATAAAACAAACTATATCTAACAAGATTCAAGCTCTAAAATACTAGAATAATAAAGTTGATCCATAGGTCGAATAGTGTCATGAATAGTGACTGTGGATTTCAAAAATTCATAACTTAAGTTTTTCTCTATAAATCAACAAGATCTTGGTATCAATTTGAAGAGGAAGAAGAGAGGAATCAACTATAAATATAAGAGAAAATAACATGGAAGAGTAAATACTTACCTGAAGAGAGAGAAAGAGAGTTACAGAGAGAAAAATAGTGCAAGTTAAGAAGAAATTTTGCATGGGTAGCAACTAGAGATAGGGTAAAGAAGAAGACAATAAACCAACTAAGGAGGGGCAAAATAGGAAAAGAAAAAGTGCACTTAAGTCTTTGACTTTTTCTTTTTAATAAACTTTCTTATCTTCCAAATTTTAAGTCTAAATTTGACATACTTACCAATCACTAGCCAATGTAAAATTTTAACAAAAATTAACTAAACTAATTACCTTTCTTAACAGCTATAATTTTATACCTACTGGGTACTCATAGCCCTAATTTCAATCCTTTTGATATTTCTTGAAAATCAATTTTCCATTAACACAAATTTTGCTCCATAAGCATTCAAATTGGAAATTTAAATATCCTAAAGGTTCTTTAAATTCATATAATCTATTTCTATCTTATTCAGACACTTTATGTCCTTAAATTTATAGTTTCAAATTTTTTGAAAAATTTAAATTCCCTTTTTTCAGATTTTTAAAACTATTTTGTTGCCAAGACTAATTTTAAAAAATTCAAGGTATTATAGGTGATGAGATGACACAAGCATAGTTCACTGCGCTTTGTCGTCCCCTCTGTGGCATATTAAAAAAAAGGGAAAAAAGAAGAACTTAAGATTAGGATGATGGGACAACACAAGCATAGTTATTGTGCTTTGCCATTCCCTTATTAAAAATAAACCTTTTTTATTTTTATTTAATTTTTGTATATTTTTTTACACAACATCCACATTTCCTCCTTTTTTATATAAATAACCTCTTCCCTTACTTGAAGCCTTCATCCTTCTAACTCTTTGTCAAACACGAATAAAATGCTCTTCATATTTTCAACACTACACAGATAAGCTTGAAGATACACAATAGGTTAGATCTTCTCACTTTTTATTCTTTTTTGTGGATTTTGACTTCATTCCCCCCTCTTCCTCTATGATTTGTTTCTCTTTTCTCCTTTTCTTTTTTATACTTTTCCTTTTTTTTGCATATACTTGAAATATATTCTCTTTCCTTTTGATATCTTTTTTATTTTATTTTGTGACACTTCTTCACAAATATATTCATCATGTAAAAATATGTACATAAATAATTTACACTTTTCTTTGCTTGTGCATACAGGGATTAATGGAGAAATGAGAGAATACCAATTGATTTTAGATGCCTGTAGTGCTTATGTTGATGACTCTGAATTTTTTCTTTTTATATTTAGAGGTGAAGTAATAAAAGTGGATACAAGGACTTTAGAATTTGGAAGAGAGTTTGAGTTATCTAAGGCAATAAAGGTTCTTGCAATTTGGAAGCCCCCTTTTCTGGTTTCTATAGCTCTTCTTATAGAAAGAAAATCTACCTAATTGTAGATCAAGAACAAATCACTATTATTAAAAGCTATGGAAGCCAATAGGTACAAGAAATAGGAGAAATGGAAAATTAATGTGAGCTATTTTGAACTAATAGCAAAAAAAAAAAAAATACTAGATTTTATCTTCAATAGCAAAATTACATGGAAGTCAAAAACTATAGTGATATGATCCAATCATGTGCCAAGTTAAGGATGAAGAAATAATGTACAAGAAGACCAAAGTGCAAGAGGAAAATAGAGAAAAAGAATTTACCAGTCTGCATCTTGATCATCTCTCTTTTATACATATTTCCTTTTTTAGGTAAAACAACAATTTTAATAAGCATATATATATATATTATTTTTTCAAACAAAAATGGTGTCAATAACCACCCCACTTTGCTCAACTTTCTAGAATTAGGAAGTGAGTAAAGGTGTTGACACCAACATGGGTTTGATAAGAAAAGCTTGAATTCAACTAGGCTTAATTTGATAATGAAAAAGTTAATGACCTGAATTGACACAGGCTAATCCTAACTTAGGTGAGTTCAATCTAATGATAAGAAAAGTACATACTTGGATTGATGAAGGCTTGATCTAGCTTGATTAGGTTTGTCGTAACAATGAGAAAAATAAATAATGTGGATTGACATAGACTCAACCCAGCTTGACTAGGTTCAGTTTAATAATAAGAAAAATAAACAAGCCTGTTGGGCCCCAATTTGGGGCACGTGATAGGCGCACAAAACCATTATGGAGCAACTTCTCATAAATGAGACCAATATGGAGTAATTTCTCATAAGCTTGTTAAAGGACTTATACATGACAAATACACAAAATCATTCATGAGATTCTTTCTTTTTTCATTTTTCAAAATTTATTTTGAAGAAAAATATAGAGTTTCCTGGTTGATTTAATATTAATCATGGGAACTTGTTGTGATACATTGGGTTACAACTTAATGACATGAATATAATCATAATGAGAAGAAAAAAAGGCCAGAACACACAACTCACACATATACAATGTTATCCCATCTTTATAGTCAAATTCCCTTGAAATAAGGCCAACAAGTTTTGGAAGAAGGGCTATTGTCGCTACAGTAGAGTAGTGTGATATGGTGGGGATCTAGGGGTAGCAATTGACAACAATTAAGGAAGATGTGAGATATGGGAGAGAGAGAAAGGATGAGAAGTTGATCAGGTGAGGGAAGTTAAAGGATGAAGGAGAAATGGAGAAAGAAAGAGAGAAACCGAGATAATTGAAGAAGTAGTAGATGTAATAGGCCGAATAAGGAACATATCTTTAATGTGCAAGGAGAATAAGGAGAGAGAAATAATTAAGGTCGGTCTCACAAATGCCAGATTTGATTTAACAATAGGAATATAAAAGGCCTATTTTTTATGGGCTTAACTGAGGAATCATGGATTTGATTTAATGATAAAAAGATAAGATTAAGACATGCTCGAACTAACTTAACTAGGTTTGATTTAACAATAAGCACAGTAGATGACCTGGATTGATGAAGGCTTGACCCAACTTGAGTGGATTTAATTTAACAGTAAGCAAAGTAGATGACTTGGATTGACACAGGCTCTACCAAGTTTGACAGGGTTCGATTTAATAACAAGAGAGTAAATGACCTGGATTGACACAAGCTCGACCTAGCTTAACTAGGTTCAATTTAACAATAAGAAAGTGAATGACTTAGATTATCATAGGTTTGACCTAGGTTGACTGAGTTCATTTACCGGAAGAAAAGTATATAACCCAGTATTGTGCCCTGATTTTGGGCATGTAATTGGTGAAGAAGATTGACATAGATGGATCTCCTTTAAGCTTGACATAAAACTTATGAAAGACAAGATGTGGGGACATGTAAATAATAATCACACAAAAGTATAAGATTCTTTCATACATTCTTAAAAAAAAGATAGAGTTTCCTTTGTTGATTTACAACTAACCAGGGGCAAAGGTTGTGTTATTTTGGGTAACGCATAAAAAAATAATATATCTTCAAACAAAATTATAATGACAAAGAGAATGGCTAGAATGGACGAATCATATGTTTGCAACCTAATCATATTTCAAAGGCTAAGCTATCCTAAGAATGTTAACGAACTCTACAAGGTTGTGAAGATTTGTTTTGATTTTTGCTTTTGATCCTCAATGGCACACAATGTTCTTTCTCAAAGTATTCTAATCACTTTTAGTGACAAGGAATGGAAAAAAGTGGTGGCTGATCATACAGTGACCCGAGGCAAGATTAGATAGATTCGAAGAAGATGGAAGCAAAAAAATCAAGGAGAGAGATAGGTCGGATGAGGAATGTTGGAGGATAAAGAATAAATAGAGAGAAAATTGAAATGATTGAAGAGGAAAGGATAAGGATTCTATGGGAAAGAAAGAAAGAAAAAAAAATCTTCAATGACTGCGATAAAAGTGTCAGTAAAATAATTGAAGTTCAACTTACCAATGCTAGATTTGGTTCAACAATAGGAATGTAAAAGACCCACTTTTCATATGCTCGAACCAGCTTGGCTAGGTTCGATCTAACATAAAGAACACCAAATGACCTATATTGACACGGGCTCACCCTAACTCGACTGAGTTCAATTTGACCACATGAAAATAAATGACTTAAATTAACACAAACTTAACCCAGCTCAGCTAGGTTCGATTTAACAATAATGATGTAAATTACGTAAAGATGGCTTAATGCAAACTTGCTCAGTGTGGTACATGAGAATAAAATTCTTATTTCCTTGAGTTTAGGGAGACTTCATTTCCATCTCTTTGAATGAATTTTTTTTAGTACGGTCATGTATGAATAATACTAAGTTTTGGATTTTCAATTATGTTCATCTAGATTTTTCACCATCAAATGCTCTCTTGTATGCTAGGGTGAGTAGATCTTATTATTATTTTTCATTTATTGTAATGTTGAACTTGACCATGTCTACTTCATTTTCTCCATTATGTGATCTCAAATGCATTTGAATATGCAAAATGATCTTTGGTGTTCTGTTGCACACTTAGTATAAAGATGCATGATCAAGAGAAAGGAGAATAAAATAATAATGGGTACTATTGTTGAAACATAGATTTGAGATTGAGAATTTTTTAACAAAATCCTTTAACACTCGAAGGCAAAAGATATCATATGTAGTGAATTTTATAAAGGATTCCAAACTTGTGATTTTAATTCTTTTAATAGTATATTTTAGAGCAAGTGGTGTTAATTGCCCCTGTATATTATCCCATCACTACAAATTGTGAGACCGATCATGATGAGTTTGATCATATAAGTTGTCTACCAAATTCTTGAAGAAACTTCATTTGCTTTATTCTTCTACCAGGCATGCTATGTGCTTTTGCTTCACTTTTTGTAGAAGAATACTTCCTCATTGATGAGAGGTAAATATATTTCAAGCATAATACCTTTTAATCTATCAAAATTGATAGGTTATGGTAATTATTTACAATTCAAGTCCTTAAGGATCAATGTTCCACCAAAGAAAGCCTTCTTCATGATGTAAAGCCTCTCTTAATTAGGAATCCATTTTCCTCAAAAATCCTTTTAGGTTGGTAGTATCATTTTCAAAACCAAATCCATTTCTTGGAAGTGATTGGGTTGCACATTTTTAGCACATGCCTTTATTAATCTTCTCTAGTAAAGTTGATCATGGCACAATACAACTAATCTTTTTCCATTAATAAGGTTTTGTTAGTCATACTGAGCTTGAACCCACTTGGCCTCTTCCAATTGTGCTTCCATAAGAACTCTTAAGGAAGCTATTTTAACTTCAATAGGAAGTACTATCTCTATTCCATAGACTAGTGAGAAAGGAATAGCCCCTATTAACATATGTACAGATGTTCAATAGCCATGTAAATCAAAATAGAGCATTTCGTGCCAATCCTTATATGTGATTTTCAACTTTTGAATGATTTTTTTTGACATTCTTCTTGGTCGCTTCCACAGCTTCATTCATTTTTGGGTGATATGGTAATTCTGCCATCATTTTATTGTTTATATTGGTCATATTGTTTATAATGATTCTTTTTGGAATACCATAATGAAATATCAAATTTTCCTTAATGAATTTCAACACCATATTTTAGGTCACATTGACATAAGAAGAAGTTTTGACCCATTTTGTAAAGTAATCAATGGTGACCAAGATAAATTGATGACCATTTGAAGCTTTTAGTTTGATTGGACCTAAGACAATTACCCTGCACATTGAAAATGGCCATGGAATTATGAGAAAATTCAATGATGCTGGAAGTGCATAGATTTGATTGGCATAGACTTGATACTTATGACATTTTCTCATGTGATTGACGCAATCAGACTCCTCTATTGTCTAATAGTATTCTACTCTTAAAATTGTTTTTGCTATAGCATGTCCATTTGCATATGTTATGTAAAAACTCTCATATGCTTCTTCAATAATCTTCTTTGCTTCCATGGCATCAATACACCTTAATAATACAATGTTAAAATTTCTTTTAGATAACACATCTCTATTTAAGAAGAAGGTCATTATCATTCTTCTTATGGTTTTTTTTTTAAGGCTCCCGATGGGTACCCTCGGCTTTCGATGTAGCATTTAATATCATAATACCATGGCTGTCTTGTCTAGATCTTCTTTTAATCTTAATAAGATACTTCTCATCATTGTAACTTACTTTGAACACAGAAGACAAGGTTACTAAAACGTTTGCTATTTAGTTATCTTCTTGAAGAATATGATGAAACTAGATTTCATCAAAGCTCACACATAATTCAATTATATATCATGGTAGGGAATCAATTTAACATCTCAAGTTTTCTACTCTCCATTTAATTAATGGATTACCAAAGCTGAATTCTCATGTGCTTTTAAAATTTTGATCCCTAAATTTATCATTGCAAGAATATCCATGGTATAAGCTTCATACTTGGCCGTATTGTTTGTGCAATCAAAACATAACTTGGTTGTGAATGGGGTGATTATGGTTTGTCACGGCCGATCAAATTAAAAATTTATAAAACTGGATTGCATTACTCTACTTGTAGCATAGAGCAACACTGGGTCAAACCCAAAGATCATTTGTGGATGATATCAATTAATTAGGAGCTGGAAATAAGGGGAGTTGGTAGAAAACTACACTAACAGAAAATATACTAACATGCAACTACATGCAGAAATGAAAATGCAAAAAGATAAACTAACTAGCCAAGGGAATTAACTTGAGATTAATGCATCCTTGATCACTAAATATTCATCCAATTATTGAAAATCATAACAAGAAGCTTTGGAATGATTAATGAATCTATCTTAAGCAGTCAAGATTCGGCCAAGCAAATAATACATCAAAAGCTCAATGCATTGGCTAATTTTCCTATCCTTTTCCTAATATTGATCATTAAGCAACAATCATAAAATATCTAAATCAAATGAAGCCATTAAACTCAGATATTCACTGCAAAATAGAGAGGAAAAAGGAAAGAATTGGCTAACAAATGGGATCTAGAATGAAGGAACAAAACCTCAACATTAATCTTCAAGTTTGCAGCCCCTTGGACTGATTATAGCTAGCCTTCCATGGAGGCACGA
>JANHAO010011694.1:0-16818 GCA_026873985.1 Saraca asoca | reverse complement strand
GCTGAGAAGGTCAGAGCTCGTCTCCGGCGTGGATATCGGTGGAGGGAGGACGCGTGGACTCCTCAAGTGACCGGAGAAATCAAAGACTTCTGCTGTGCAAGGAGCTGCATTAAAGGTTGGTTTAATCCTCTCTTATATTTCTTTGATTGAAACCTCTACACAAGGGATTTCTGGGGGATTGGGTTCGGCAACTGTAAGGGCTTCTGAAGAAAATTTTTTGAAATTTCCCTTCTTGGCTGCACCCAATTCTTACACATACAATTTCCAAGTGTCACCTTTTCTTGTTCCTTAGCCCAGAAAGGTACTTATCTTCAACCTGCTATCTTTAATGTGTCATATATTCCCCATTATCTAAGGTAATATATTCTGATGCAACGGATCACATGATAGGTTGCTCAAAGTTATTTTCTTCTTATGGTCTATGTGCAGGAAACTAAAAAATTAAGATAGCTGATGGGTCTCTCTCGGCCATTGCTAGAAAAGGGTTAATAACTATCTCAAATACTCTTGTCCTTCATAATGTTCTTCTTGTTCCTAATCTTTCATATAAACTACTCTCCATTAGTAAACTAACCCATGATTTAAAATGTTGTGCTAAGTTTTTGTCAAATTATTGTGAGTTTCAGGAACTAGAAATGAGGAAGATGATTAGCAATGCTAAGGAGTATGGTGGTCTCTATTATTTTGATGATGGAAGTCATTTGGGTAAGCAACCTCAGTTCTCTGGTCTTGGATCTTAACTTAGTTCTAGCGGTAATGAAATAATGTTATGGCATTATAGGTTAGGCCATCCTAGCTTTCAATATTTAAAGTATTTGTTTCCAAACTTATTCTGAAATAAAATTTTATCATCATTCCAATGTGATGTTTGTCAATTAGCTAAGTACTATCGTGCAATTTTTCTTGCTCAACCGTACAAAGCATCTAAGCCCTATAATCTGATTCATAGTTATGTGTGGGGACCATTGAGGACATAACAATTTTTGGCAAAAGGTAGATCATAACATTTATTGATGATCATACATGCCTAAGCTGTGTTTATTTACTTAAAGACAAATCTAAGGCTAAACATTGTTTCAAAAATTTTCATAACATGATTGAAACACAATTTCAAACAAAAATTCAAGTGTTTTGAAGTCACAATGGAAAGGAATGCTTTAATAAAATGATTGTTCATTATAGCTCTTGTATTGACACTTCTCAACAAAATGGGATAGGTCAAAGGAAAAATAAACACCTTCTAGAAATAGCTAGGTCCTCAATGTTCACAACTAAGGTACTTAAATACTTACTAGGGGAGGCAATCCTAACTGCTACTATCTTATTAATCGGATGCCAACAAAGGTTTTAAATTTAAAAATGCTATTGACTATTTTCAGAAACACTTTTCTAATGTCATGCCTTACCTCTAAAAGTGTTTAGGTGTGTCACTTTTGTTCATATTCACAATCATAATAGAGATAAATTAGATCCAGTGCATTAAAATGTGTTTTTCTTGGATATTCCCTGACACAAAAAGGGTATAGATGTTTTGATCTAAAAATAAATTTTTTTTTGTGACAATAGATGTTACGTTCTTTGAATCTCAAAGTCTTATTAACACTTCTCTTTAGAGGGGAATGATTATGAAGATTCATTTTTTGAAATTGATATGGAAACAAATGGTGTAGCTAAGATAAACATTGAGTTTATTGTTGATCTTAATACTTTAAATATGAAAGAACCGGAGCTTGCCTTAGTGCCTGACCAATATATGGGAACTAGGACAATAGATGAAGCATACTTCAATGATGAGAAATTAGGGGGATCTATACCAAGGGTAGATAGATTCAAAATAATAGAGATATATCTATACCCCCCACAAAGTCAATAATTTGATTCGGAGCCAAATCTGAAAAACACAAAATCTAAAAGTCCAAGTAAAACTTTTGCATCTCTAGATCAATCTCTAGACCTTCCAATTGCTCTTAGGAAAGGAATTAGATCTTGCACTCAAATCCGCTTTCAAATTTTGTGTCATACAAAAACTTGTTATCATCTTATTCTACCTTTATCTCACATTTGTCAAGTGTGAAAATACCTAAGTCTATACAGAAAGCACTAAAGGTTCCTGAATGGAAGAAGGTTGTTCATGAGGAGATGGAAGCATTGGAGAAAAATGGGACATAGGAGGTAGTACATCTACCTGAAGGAAAATTAATGGTTGGTTACGTGTGGGTGTTTACAGTAAAGTTTAACTTAGATAGGCCCTTGCAACAGTATAAAGAGAGATTAATGGCAAAAGGGTTCACACAAGCCTACAGAGTTAATTACTAGGAGACATTTGCCCCAGTGGAAAAACTAAATACTATTCGAGCATTACTCTTGCTAGCTGTGAATCTAGAGGGCCATTGCATCAACTGGATGTTAAAAATACTTTTCTCAATGGAGAGTTGGAAGATGAAGTCTATATGGATGCACCTCTTGGTTTTGAAGAAAGATTTAGAGGAAAGGCTTGTCAGTTGAAAAAGTCTCTTTATGGACTAAAATAGTCTCCACGTGCTTGGTTTGCGAGATTTACCCAGTTTATGAGGAAAAAAGGATATAGTCAACGGCAATCTAACCATACAATGTTTGTAAAACATACAGAGTGTGGAAAAGTAGTAATTTTGATTATGTATGTGGATGATATAATACGCACATGAGGTGATGGTTATGAGATAAGCAGGTTGAAGAGATGTCTTGCATCAAAGTTTGAAATTGAGGATCTAGGTCCTTTGCATTATTTCCTAGGTATGGAGGTAGGCAGATCGAAAAGAAGGATTTCTGCGCCACAAAGGAAGTATGTCTTAGACCTTCTAAAAGAGACAAGGATGAGTGGCTGTAGATTAAGTGATATACCCAGGGATCCTAATCAGAAGTTGGGAGAGGTTTTAGATGGTGCTCCAATTGATAAGAGTCGATATCAACATTTTGTAGGGAAGCTTATTTACCTATCCTATACAAGGTCGGAATCGCATTTGCTATTAGCATTGTGAGTTAACTCATGCATTCACCATATAAATAATATTTGGAGGCAATATACAAAATCTTAAGGTATGTAAAGAGTTCTCTTGATAGAGGCTTGCTATTTAAAAAAAGTGATCAAAGAGGTGTGGAAGTATTCATAGATGCAAATTGGGTAGGTTTAATCTCTAATAAGAGATCAACATCTGGTTACTATACTTATCTATGGGGAAATCTTGTTATTTGGAGAAGCAAAAAGTAGAATGTGGTTACACAAAGTAATACAAAAGCTGAGTTTAGAGCCATGGCAAATGGAGTTTGTGAGGTGTCACTTTAAGAGCTAAAGCTAGATGTCAAGGTGCTAATGAAGCTGTTTTATGATAATAAATTAACCATAAGCATTGCAAACAATCCTATCCAGCATGATTATACTAAACTTATTGAAATTGACAGGCACTTCATTAAGGAAAAGCTAGAAAATGGAATTATTTACATGTCATTTGTTACTTCAAAACAACAAACAATTAATGTGCTAACTAAAGGTCATTTCAGACCAAAGTTTGAATCTTTTATTAACAAGTTGGGCATGATCAATATCTATACACCAAGTTGAGATGGGGTGTAGAAAAATAAAAAGATTTATTTAGATATTTTAGATATAGTGTTTGTTACAGATTTATTTAGATATTTTAGAGATTTTGTTTGTTACATTCCTATTTTTAAGGAATGGTAATTGTATAGGATGTGTAACCTGTATAACCTAACCATATGTAATGTATTCAGCATCTTTTCTTTTAAAAAAAATATTTTCTTTCTCTCTTCTGCTATGCTATTGTGTTCAATATATAATCTTTTTTAATTTCCCTTTTCTTGTAATAATTATTCTTTCATCTCTTTTATAAAAATACTATCATGGATTATCACATAAATTTTTTACTTTTTAATCTTAACTATATGTTCAATTTATTGATTACGTAAAATTGAAAAATTATTTATCAATAACAGAAAAACAACTTATTGAATATCAAAATTAAATCAACATCATCTTGTGACCTCAACTTAAATTTTAATGCTACCTTTTTTTCATCTTGATAAATATTTTTATATACTATATCTCTTTTAGAGTTAAAAAAGAAATAAAGATAAATAAAAAAAAAGTCAATTTTTTGTGTGTGATAATTTAAGATAGAATTTTTATAACAAACCTGAACAAAAAAAGAATTATTACAAAAAAGAGAAAGTAATTAAATGTCTATTCAATACTTTTTATCTCTCAATTAAAAATAGATTCACTTTTAAATTGATTATTTTAGAGCCATTAGATGAAACTAAAATAAATAGTCTGAATTTGGTAAGGGTAGTGAAACTTTAAAGTGGTACCAATTGATCCCCATCATATAGATATGAGATTATGTGCACATGCCTAGTCCTAAATTAGATTGGACAAAGATAGAAAGGGAATATACTTGTTTGAGTGGACCACAAACTTTGCCCTGGTTTAAAACCATATAGATCGTACCCTATTGCACGGAGGCATCACTTACAAAGTTTTAGGAAATAAATTTTTATGAAAGATGTTGTCAAGGATTTTGAAAATAATTTAATATATTTTTCTTGGTTTTTAATAGTTAGAGTTTTAGAAAAGCTTAAGGATCCCCGATTTTAGATTTCAAATGGTTTTTTAAAGGATTGCATTGCATCCTTACCTTTAGATAGGTGATATTTGTATTTATTAAGCTCTCTAACTCACCTTTTTGGGACTACTTGTTGTTTCACAAGATCAACTTAAGGAACACAAACAAAGAACCACAGACAGTAAGCTAAGTTAGGATCTAAGGAATCATTAGTAGCTCTTAGAATATGGCTACATAATCTAATATTCTACTCATAAGTCAATCTGACTAAGGTTGGAATGAAATGATCAGGGATAATCAAATTCTAGATTGGGGGTATTACAATTTCTATTTCGAATTCTTTGGTTCATATCTTATAAAGAAATGAATTTTACAATAAATTTTTAGGCTCAAACTAAAAAAATGTTATTATCTTGGTACACTCATGTAATGAGTTATTATCATTAAGGAATTGGAGTCATATCTTTTTTTTTTATCATAATCGGAATGATTAATCCATTACACTCTTATACAAAGATTTGAGATCAAACTCGAGATGTAAAGGAAGACAAAGCCTTTCGAAGAGCATCAGATGTTAGTCTAACCTTATATACTTTGTGCAAAATTTAAATTCAAATGTTGTGTTAGTCTCTCATTGGTCATCACATTTTTTTTACAATTTATTTTCTTTAAGTTTTGAAAATTTTAGTGTTTGCCAGATATCCTTTTCTTCATCAATATTACAGAGTTCTTAGGCTATTATACCACTCGTATTTGGAGATATATATATATATATATGTATATATATTAGAATAAGATTATCCTATTTAATATTGTTAATTTTTTTGGATATTTCTATATATCATTACATTTTTAATCTTTTTATTCATAATCTCTTATCTCTCACAATTTTATTTAGATGTACTACTGGCACGTACTCTTAAAACTTTAGTAAAATATTTTTATAATTTTCATGGATTTTTCATTAAAAGATGTACTTTTATATAAAAACTTGATATTTGTTGAAGACCAAAATCGTAATTTGGTCCCCTCATAAATGCATGTTTTTTCAATTAAATCTTATTCTTAATTTAATTTTTGTTAAATTTAATTTTCTTTAATTAAGCCTTCACTCCATCTATCTTACACTCTATTAACTGAAATAATGATTTGAAGTCCAAAGTTTGACATAATATTCTCTAATGATATTGTGGACACTAGATATGACTTGCATAAGAGTCAAGTGTCTATGTAAAATAAATAATATTGAATTAAATGATAAAAAGGACATAATAAAGTGATTATTATTTGCCTTTACTTTTAAATTAAAGTCATATGATTAGTTTAGAATATGGAGGGCACTACACAAGTATCAAGTGGTGTCATATAAGATTTTAGACTTTCATATCATCAATTTTATTAACAAATGTAAGAGTTAGATAGACAAAATGACCTGATTGAATCAAATTGAATCTTTTGATAATCAAATGGTGAATAAAAATTAAATAATGATCAAATTAAAAAAAAAATTATATTTGTGAGAGAGTAAGATAGTATTTTGGTTTAAATATATTTTTTATGTTGGTTATCGAAGTTGAAACTTTTTATACACTTATTACATGTAAAATTTATATAAAATTACAACTTTTTATGATATAATTGCAAGATTTTATATAAAAATGATAATCTTTATGTTGAAATCTTATAAAAAAACTTGTAAAATTTTCAAATTCATATCAAAGTATTATATTTTTTCAATATTATTAAAATAATTATTAAATAATATTTATAATATGATTTTACTTTTTAGCTCTTATTCCTTGAATTTTTCCTCCCTATTGCTCGAATCTTGAATTTGTCACTTGTCACTACTTTGGAAAAGATCATTACTATTAAATAAAAAAGTATAACAATTTTCATAGGCACATTAACATTTTAGTTGATAATGGTTACTACATATTTGCTATAATTTATTTCCTTATTAAAAACTAGAGATAACAATTTTTTTTTCATTTTTTACATAGCTAAATTATTATATGACTATATTAAAGGCATGTTTGTTTCACTGTATAAGGCTTGATAGATGGGATAAACTATACAATCATATTTTATTATATGTTTGACATGTAAATTATATAGTATAATCTTAGAAGATCTCCTTCTCTTATATATAAAATGTTGTATTACATTATACGTTCTTTGGAATGAAGGATAAGATTTAATAAGTAAAATTTATATTAAAAAATGATAGAAATAAAAAATATTTTTGCTTCATCGATTCCTTTAATACTCACTATTATTTATTACCATAATTGTCAATGTATTCTGTCCATTGCCATCAATGTGGTGATAATCACCACTACTATCGCCATCAATGTGATGGCAACCCATTGGCAATGGCTGCTACCACCACTGCCACCACCAATGTGGCAACAATTATAGCCAACCTTTTTAATCCCATTGTTACCAATGACTCCCACCATCAATATCACTAACCATCGTTACCACCACATTGCTACCACTATTTTCTCCAAACATCATTACTACCACCATTATACCTCTAACGGTGGGATCAATTTGGTTATAAGTGGTTTAACAAAAAAATATTTAACTAACCAAACATTTTGATTTAAAATTTTGAAAAAATGATTTCAATTGAATGTTAATTTGAAACTGTCAAAAATTGAATGTTTCAATTTATATCAAACTTAGATGGTTTATTTTGGTTTGACATTTTAAACTCTCTCTTACAATTTTGTTAGGTTCCATAACAGTTTTTTTCTATCAAAAATTTACTTTTATTAATGAATACCCAATTTAATTCATTTAAAATATAATAAATAAAGGCAGATTGGTATATAGATTAGAGATATTTTCTAAAGAGGAATGAAAGGCATGCAAACAATAGGAGCTTTTGTTTTAGTAAGGCAATGAGCTTTTAGAGTAAGTGTATGGGATCTTGGGATGTTGGCAGAAGCTAGATGACTTAAGACATAAGAGTCTATTTAATCAATTGGCTTTGATTAATTTCAATTACATATTTTTTGACATGAATAATCTAATTAGAACATTTTTTTGCAACCATTTTAAACCATTGTATTTAATTAATCAGTTTAACTCATCCATTTTGCAAACGAGTTAGTTGATTAGGATTAATTTGACCCAATTTGCAAATCCCTAACTACTGCTAGCTACCATTTACCACTACCACCTTACCTTTCCTTCCATCACTAATACCACCACATAAGGATAGTTTTATTTAAATTAAACGTTTTATATTATATATATTGCCTTATATTGTGAAATAATAACTATAGAACACACAATTATATATGTTATACAATGGCACATCAAACATTATATAGTATAAGAGCTCATACTGTACATATTCTATCATATATTATTCCATGACATTTATACTATCGGCACTTATTCTATACAGTCTAGCAAACTAATACCTAAAGTTTAGATGACTACATTTTGATGTCATATAGTATTTTTTAATACATTTACTTAATTTATTATTGTAAGGATCTCATTTATAGTGAATTATAAGAGTGATAAATACAACACTTTAGTATCAATTGACACACAAAAGATTCATATTTATTATTAGATTTATTTCTTTCCTTAGATTCATAGTGAACAAGGTTCATGAAAAAAATTTCACCTTGCTAATTTAGAATTTTTGTTTTATGTCATTGTGTTTTGTAAGTTTGACTACACAGGTGAAATCACTTTGATCCTATAAAATTTGTAAATTACATAATTGTATGTTAATGAATGAATGATTTCTTTTGGTAGATAAGAAGAATTATTTTTTAGTTACGTATATTGAAAAAAATGTATTTAATAAATAATATTATCAATGATATTATGATTTAAGTGTTATTAAAATGGAATTTGTTTTTAGAACAATGTAATACAAAGCCGGTTGTTTATATTTGTATTTAACTATAACATATTTATTGTGATATACTTTTGTAAAATGATCAAATACCTTGTCTAGAAGGAGCTTGGGTCACTAGTCACCACGGGTTTGCCTATTATCATATATCTTATAATTTTTTTATAAAGAAAATATAATATTGCTCTCTCTCAAGAATCTATTATATTTTGGCCAACTTAATCTTTAATTTTTGAAACTAATGAGGTTATGCTTAATCTCTTTATTGAACATTTTAAAGTTTAAGAACTTTCATTTTACTCATACTTGACCTAATTATTGTTAATGTTACTTAGTAATTTAAATTTTTTTTAGGTTGTTCATATTGTTAGAAATTTTTTGTATGTACTACCATTAATTATAAGTATTTTATTAATAAAACTAGTTAAATAGGGTTTTATTTTTTAGAGTACAAGTCTAATAAAGTGATTTATTATTTACTATGAGTTTATGGATACCTAATTGTGGATTTTAGCAACTAAAGTGTAGAAGTATACCTTTTATTGGCCTGTGGTAGGAGGGTAATTAGGATTTTTTTTTTTTTTATGTTGGCTAGTTCCCTTCTCCACTCCTAGCCTGTTGTCATCATTATTGGCTTGCCTCATCAAAAGCTATACAATATAGGAGATAGGGAGGAAGTTCTATGCCACCAATGCATACTTATGCAATTTTGATTTTATGGAGTTCCATGAAAAATTTACTTTTATGTTATTTAATTAATTTTCTTATGTATATATATTTTTATCAACATTGACTTTTATGTTATTTAATTAATTTTTAAGTATTAAAAATTATATATCATTTTTTATTTCATTGCTTAAATTATAAGCATATTACGTGAACTTAACTTATCATAATTTTTTAACAAATGAGATAGAATTCATGTTTAGGCAAGAGAAAGGTTATTGAGACATAGAAGAAAGGAAAAATTTTTGGGATACATATAGCATTAGTGATGCATCAAAGTTTATGATTTCTTAATATGTTGTATGATTTTATCCATATGTTTTTAATAGAAATTCATATGTTATTTTCATGTGGTTTAAAATTGGCTCTCAAAAGAGAGAAAAATGAAAATGAAAAGGAATGATCCTCTAAGAGTTCAAAGGTTTTTTATTTAATGGATTGTTAGGAAAAGATATTTCCTAATTGGAGCTTTCTATAGTGCTTAGGGGGAGAATTGAAGCATCTAGTGCTCAGGGTATAAATATTTAATAAAATTATTACACATATATAAATTACCTGCTGTAACAAATTTTTATGACTTTACAAGTAAACCCTCTAAAAGGATTTCCAATTTCATGAATGAAATTCTTGATTTAGTGGTTTTTTAGGAAAAAAGGTTTCTTGATTGGAGCTTTCTATAGTGTTTAGGGGGAGAGTTGAAGCATCTAGTGCATGGGGTATAAATATTTAATAAAACTATTATATATATATATATATATATATATACCAATTACCTATTGTAACAGATTTTCATAACTTTATAATTAAACCCTTCGAAAGATTTTACACACAAGCACAAACACACACATATATATAATCTATTTTTAATCTTTCTTTCTTATAATAATTATTTTTTCCTCTCTTTCATAAAAATACTTTCATGGATTATCACATAAAACTTTTACTTTTTAATCTTAATTATATATCCAATTTGTTGTTTATATGAAATTGAAAAATTATTTATCAACAATAGAAAAACAACTTACTGAATATCAAAATCAAATCAACATCATCTTGTGACCTCAACGTAAATTTTAACAATGGCTTTTTTTTCATCTTAATAAATATTTTTATGTACTATATTTTTTTAAAGTTAAAAAAGAAATAAACATATGATGTTTTTTTAAAGTAAAAAGTCATAATTTTTTTTGTGTGATAATTTAAGATAGAATTTTCATGACAAATATTGATAAACAAAATAAAAAAAGAATTATTGCAAGAAAGAGAAAGTAATTAAATGTGCATTCTATACTTATTTTCTCTCACAATTAAAAATAGATTTCACTCTTAAATTGATTGTTTCATAGCCATTAGATGAAACTAAAATAAATTGTGTAGATTTGGTGTGAGTGGTGTAACTTTAAAGCAGTGTCAATTGATCCCCACCATACACTTGCCTAGTACCAAAGCCAATTGTATATAGATAGAATGGGAATATACTTATTAAACGGGATCAAGGAGTTAACCATAGTTCAAAACCAAACAGATCGTACACCAATACATAGAGCTATCACCCCCAAAGCTTTATGTTTTTCTTGGTTTTTAATAATTATAGTTTTGGAAAAGCTTAAGGATATTAGTTTTAGTTTTCAAATGGTTTTTTTAAAGGATTGCATTGCATCTCTACCTTTGGGTAGGTAATATTTGTATTCATTAAGTTGTTTAACTCACTTTTTGGAGACTACTTCTTGTTTCACAAAATCAACTTGAAAGACACATATGAAGAACAAGAGACGACAAGCTAGGTTAGGCTTTAGGGGATCATTAGTAGCTTTTAGGATTAGATTGCATAGCTTATTATTCTACTAGTAAGCTGATCTAACCATGGTTGGATTGAAATGATCTAGGACGATTAAATTATAGATTGAGAGTGTCATAATTTCTATTTTGAATTCTTTGGTTCATATCTTATAAAATAATAAATATTGTATACATTTTCAAGCTCAAACCAAAAAGTGTTAATAACTTGATACCTGCATGTAATGAGTTATTATCATTAAGGAATCACAATCATATCCTTTTTTTTTTTTTTTGAAATAGTAGGAATGATTAATCCATTACACTCACATATAAAGACATGGGATTGAATCCAAGATATAAAGAAAAGCAAAGTCTTTCAAAGAACTTCGATGTTAGTCCAATCTTATTTTGTGCAAAATTTAAATTCAAATGTTTGTTAGTTTCTCATTTGTCATCACATTTGTTTGACAATTTATTTTTTCCAAGTTTTGACAATTTTGGTGTTTGTCAGATATCCTTTTCTTTAATGTTATAGAGTTCTTAGGTTGTTATACTACTCAGATTTTGATATATATATATATATATACATATATATATATATATTAGTATAAATTATCTTATTTAATAGTTTTAGTGTATTTTTTTGAATATTTTTATGTATCATTTCAATGTTTAATTTTTTATTTACCATCTCTCATCTCTTTACAATTTTATTTTAAATGTATGTATTCAAAAAATTCATAATAATACATGCCCTCGAAAGTTTAGTAAAAAAATTTTTATGCTTTTCATGCATTTTTCATTAAAAGTTGTACTTTTATATAAAAACTCAAAAATTTTCACAAGCTAAATTTTATTTTATTCCTCGTATATGCAAGTTTTTTCAATTAATCCCTATTTAATTTTTATTCTCAATTTTGTTCCTAATAGATTCAGTTTCCTTCAATTAAATCCTCTCTCCAGCTAGTTTACACTTGATTAACTAGAGAGTTTGACATGATGCTTTTTAATAATGGTGCGGATACTTAGATATGACTTGCATAAAAGTAAGTATATATGTAAAATAAAATAGCATTATATTAAATAATAAAAAGGACAAAATAAAGTAATTATCTTGTGTTTTTATTTTTAAATTAAAGTCATTTGTTAATTTAGAGTATGGAGTGTGGCACCCAAGCATCGAATAGTGTCACATAAGATTTTAAATTTTTATGTCATCAATTTTGTTGACAAATGTTAGAGTTAGATAAATAAAAGGATTTGATTGATTAGGTAAATAAAAGGATCTGATTGAATCAAATTGAATCTTTTAATAAACAAATTAAGAATAAAAACTAAAGAAGAACCGAATTAAAAAATTTTATGTTTGTGAAGGATTAAAATAGTATTTTGGTTCAAATATGTTTTTGATGCAACTATATATGGTTAACGAAGTTGTAACTTTGTATACATTTCTTACATATAAAATTGCAACTTATTTGTTAAATAATTGCCAGATTTTATATATAAGTTGTAATTTTTATAAGAAAAGAACTTACAAAATTTTCAAGTATGTATCAAAGTATTAATTTTTTAATGTTATTAAATTATATTTATAATATATTTTACTTCTCAATTGCTATTCTTTCTGTTTTTCTTTCTTATTGCTCAAATATAGGAATAGCAACGGGGCAAGGCAGGGCAGGGGCGGGAAATGAGGTCCCCATCCCTGATCCCCGTCGGTGAATTTTACCTCATCCCTGTCCCCGTCTTGTAACATCAGGGGAAAATTAATCCCCATCCCCGATCCCGAGGGGATCAATGGGGGATTTTTTTAAAAAATTTTAAATATTTATTTTTTATTAAATAATGTAAAATTAAAAAAGATATAAAATATAATTAAAATATAATAAAAAATAAAAAAATTCAATAAAAATAAAAAAAGATAGATTATGAAGAAAAAAATATAAAAAAGTTTTCTAAAAAAATAAACAAAAAGTAAAAAAAATTCAAGGCGAGGAGCGGGGCAGAAAGTGTAATCTCCATCCCTGATCCTGAAATCCTTTTGGGGAAAATTTTTTCCCTGTTCCCCATCCCCATTTCTTGTCCTCATTCCCTGAATGGGGATTCCCTCCGGATCCCTGTCCAACTGGGGTTAATTGTCATCCCTACTCAAATCCTAAATTTGTTAGTATTTTGGAAGAGAAATTGCTATTTAATAAAAAAAATTAAATAAAAAATTATGATATTGTTCATAGGTACATCAACATTTTAGAAAACATGGTTACTACATATTTGTTGTAACTTATGTGCTTCTTAAAAACTAGAGATAAGTGAAAAAATATCTTTGTCATTTTTTACATAGTTAAATTATTAAATGACTTCATTAAAGGCATATTTAGTGCATTGTATAAGGTCTAATAGATAGGAAAAATAATACAATCAAATCTTATCTTATGTTTGATGCGTAAATTGTATAATATAGTCTTATAAGATATTCTTCTCTTATATATAAAATTTCATATTACGTTATACACCATTTGGAATAAAGGATAAGATCTAGTAAGTAATATTTATATTAAAAATAATAAAAATAAAAAATATTTTTGCTCTATTAATTTCTTTAATACTCACTACCATATACTACTATTATCACTATTTTCATCACCATTTTTGCAAGCCACCACAACTACCATCAATGTGGTGACAATCACCACTGTTATTACCATCAGTGTGGTGGCAACAGCCACCACCACTGTCATCCATGTGGCAAGAACTATTGTCGACTCTCTCAATCGCATTGTTACCAATTATTCCCATCATCTACAACATTAATCAATATTATCACCACACCACTACTAGCAATTTTGCCAAACAACATTATCATTACCAATTACCTTCCACCATTACTATCTTGCCTTTCACTCTAACACATTAGCATTGCATAAGGATAGTTTTATTTAAATTAAAACACATTACCATTGCATAAGGATAGTTTATTTAAATTAAAATTCTTATTATCTTTTATTGTGAAATAATAATTATATAATATATAATTATATATATTATACAATGAAACATCAAACATTCTATACATTAAAAGAAATTTAACTTTTTGTGACGACTTTTCAGTGATGACTAAAAAGTCGTCACTGAAGGTCGGCCTACTGTAATGACTTTTTAGTTCATCACTGAAAGGGACAGCTTTCAGTGACGACACAGAAAGTTATTACAATAGGTCACCTTTCAGTGATGACTTTTTTTAGTCGTCACAATAGGTATACATTAAGTGACGACAAAAGAGTTACCATAGTAGGTACCCTTTAGTGATGACTTTTTCATCGTCACAGTAGGTAAACTTTCAGTGACGACTAAAAAGGCTATGTTTCAGTGACGATCGAAGAGGTCGTCACTAAAGGGCACCTTTAGTGATGACTTTTTAGTCGTCACAGTAGGTTAGCTTTCAATGACAACTAAAAGTTGTCACAAAAGGCTAACTCTCAATGACGACTGAAGAGGTTGTCATTGAAGGGCACCTTCAGTGATGACCTTTTAATCGTCATTGTTGTTAGCTTTCAGTGACGACTAAAAGTCGTCACAAAAAGCTAACTTTCAATGATGACCGGAGATGTCGTCACTGAAGGGCACCTTCAGTGATGACTAAAAAGTCGTCACTATAGGTTAGCTTTCAATGATGACTTTTTAGTCGTCACAAAAGGCTATGTTTCAGTGACGACCAAAGAGGTTGTCACTGAAGGACACCATCAATGATGACATTTTAGTCGTCACTGTAGGTTAGTTTTCAGTGACGACTAAAAGTCGTAACAAAAGCTAACTTTCAGTGACGATCGAAGAGGTTGTCACTGAAGGGCAGTGACTACTTTTTAGTCATCATTGTAGGCTAGCTTTCAATGACGACTAAAAGTCATCACAAAAGGCTAGCTTTCAGTGATGACTGTAGGTTAGCTTTCAGTGATGACTTTTTAGTCGTCATAAAAGGCTATGTTTCAGTAATGATCAAAAAGGTCGTCACTGAAAGACACCTTTAGTGATGACTTTTTAGTCGTCACTATAGGTTAGCTTTCAATGACGACTAAAAGTCATCACAAAAGACTAACTTTCAGTGACGACTTTTTAGTCATCACAAAAGGCTATGTTTCAGTGAAGGTACCCTTCAGTGACGACATTTTAGTCATCGCTGTAGGTTAGCTTTCAGTGACGAGTAAAAGTCGTCACAAAAGGCTAACTTTTAGTGACGATCGAAGAGGTTGTCACTGCAGGGCACTTTCAATGACGACTTTTAGTCGTTACAAAAGGCTATGTTTCAGTGACGACCAAAGAGGTTGTCACTAAAGGACACCTTTAGTGATGACATTTTAGTCGTCACTGTAGGTTAGCTTTCAGTGATGACTAAAAGTCATCACAAAAGGCTAACTTTCAATGACGATTGAAGAGCCTGTCACTAAAGGGCAACTTCAGTGATGACTTTTTAGACGTCACTATAGGTTAGCTTTCAGTGACGACTTTTAGTCGTTACAAAAGGCTATGTTTCAATGACGACCGAAGAGGTTGTCACTGAAGGACACCTTTAGTGATGACATTTTAGTCGTCACTGTAGGTTAGCTTTTAGTGACGACTCAAAGTCATCACAAAAGGCTAACTTTCAGTGACGACTGAAGAGGCCATCACTGAATGTGCCCTTCAGTGATGACTTTTTAGTCGTCACTGTAAGTTAGCTTTCAGTGACAACTTTTAGTCGTCACAAAGGCTATGTTTCAGTGATGACCAAAGAGGTTGTCACTATTGTCACTGAAGGACACCTTTAGTAATGACATTTTAATCGTCAATGTAGGTTAGCTTTCAGTAATGACTAGAAGTCATCACAAAAGGCTAACTTTCAGTGACGACCGAAGAGGTCGTCACTGAAGGGCACCTGTAGGCTAGCTTTCAGTGACAACTTTCAGTCATCACAAAGGGCTATGTTTCAGTGATGACCTCTTTGGTCATCACTGAAGGGCAACTTCAGTGACGACTTTTTAGTCATCGCAGTTCAGTGATGACTTTTTAGTCATCACAGTAGGTTAGCTTTCAATGACGACAAAAAGTCATCACAAAAGGCTAACTGAATGAGACTTTCAGTGATGACTTTTTAGTCGTCACAAAAGGCTATGTTTCAGTGACAACCAAAGAGGTTGTCACTGAAGGACACCTTTAGTGATGACATTTTAGTCATCACTATAGGTTAGCTTTCAATGACGACTAAAAGTCGTCACAAAAGGATAACTTTTAGTGACGACTTTTTAATCGTCACAAAAGACTATGTTTCAGTGAAGGATACCTTCAGTGACGATATTTTAGTCGTCACTGTAAGTTAGCTTTCAGTGACGACTAAGTCATCACAAAAGGCTAACTTTTAGTGACGACCAAAGAGGTCGTCACTGAAGGGCACCTTCATGACGACTTTTTAGTCATCACTATAGGTTAGCTTTCAGTGACGACTTTTAGTCGTTACAAAAGGCTATGTTTCAGTGACGACTGAAGAGGTTGTCACTGAAGGACACCTTTAGTGATGACATTTTAGTCATCACTGTAGGTTAGTTTTCAGTGACAACTAAAAGTCATCACAATAGGGCAGTTTTGCTATTAATTTTCTTTCTCTAGCTCCCCTGATTTTTATTAGCAGCCTAAGCTTCAATAGCAAGCTGAATCAACGTAAACTTCAAATAAAGTCAAAGTTTGCTTTTTAGAAGTTAGCTATCATATCTCAAATAATATACATGTCTATCTTTCAAATTTATAATTATTTTCCTTTTTCTAATATAAAAATGT
>JANHAO010011693.1:0-16857 GCA_026873985.1 Saraca asoca | reverse complement strand
TAATAATAATAATAATAATAATAATAATAATAATAATTGATTTCAATTAATTAATGATGTGAAATTAATATTTAAAACGTAATGGATTATAAAACCCGCCTGGGACCACCTGGTAATGTCGACCTGGGACTGGGACTGGGACTGGGACTGGTACTGGTACTGGTACTGTAGTAACCCGACCTGATAAAAAAGTAGTCCGACTTGGGACTGACCTGACATACAATTTTTACCCGTTGAGTTAACTTGATAAAACTCATTAACCTGTTTTGACAAATCTATTTTTAGGGGACTATCAATGGATCCTTTTATCAAACAATTGTTGAGAAATCTTAACATTCTGATCACAAAGTTATTGCAATTTGCAAAATGTTCATTATGGCAAATCATTCACAATTTCAATAGAAATTCGTTCAGATAAACTTCTTAGTATTAGAGGCATCTAGAACAAACATTTCCATTCAGTACATAATATTCAAAATTAAAGTAAAACACGTAACTTTTCTAACAACAAGTCATATTCCAAATGCAAGCGAAATTCAAGATAAATTATCATCGAAAATCCAATTTGTCAAAATTCATAACATATTGTCTAACAAATCATTTTGTAAAATAAAACGGTATTTGCAAAGGGTGTGACTATCTACTCACCTCCAAACTGTTGAACTCTTAGAATTTGGACATTTATGAACTCCATATTTTATCAGAAATATATCTGAAGCAAAATAACAATAAAATTTTCCAATTTCATTAACTTTACATTTTTGAGTTTTTACACAATTTTCTTGACATCTAGCTATAGGGGTTCTACGAAATAAATTGGATAATTTAGGATTACTTACCATTTTACGAAGTACCAATAAGCAACTTGCCACCGGCCGAAATGCTGCTGGCGACCCTAAACTGGTGGCTGGCCTAATAGTACCAGGAAAAGAAAGAGAGAGCTATGCCAGGCTAGAGAAGGAGGAAGTGCTGGAAGGAGGAAGGGAGGTGGCCAACCAAAAAAAAAAAGAGAAAAGCTCACGGTGATTGGAGTAGCTGATCGGTTATCGAGGCCAATTAAGATTAGTAATTTATAACCAGATTACCTGCTCTACTTGTAGTATAAGGCAACACCAGGTCGAACCCAAAGATCATTCTAATGATACCAATCAAATTAGGAGATAAAAATAAGGGGGGTTGGCATAAACTAATCTATAGCTAACACTAACATGCAGAAATTAAAACAGAGGTAATTAATTAACCAACCCAAGGGAATCAACTAAACTTGAGATTAATGCATTCTTGATCACTAAATGCTTATCCAATTGTTAATCATATTCTCTGGCTTAAAACCATAACAAGAAGTCTTGGAATGATTAATGAGTCTTAAGCAAAACTTAGCCAACAAACAATCCATCAAAAGCTTGATAAATTGCTTAGTTTTCCTATCCTCTTCCTATAATTGATCATTATGCAACAATCATATAATATCTAAATCAAATGAAGCTATTCAACTCAAATATTCACAGTAAAATAAAAAAGAAATGACCAGCAATTGGATGCAGAATGAAGGAACAAGATCTCCACATAAATCTTCAAGCTTGTTAACCCTTGGACTTATTACAGTTTAGCCTTCCATGGACAGGAGGCATAAAAATGCAGAGAAAAAATGAAGAAAAACGTCCTACTCTACTTTATAATACAATATGTTACAAAACTGTGTTCTACCCCTCCACTCTTTTTACAAATACTACCCAAGAAAGAGAAGTTGTCTACTGGTTAGTGGAACAGGTAGAAAGTTAGTGCATACTGGTTACTTGCTGCCATTTTGCTGCTGCCTATCCTTTTGCTTGAAACTCTAATTATAGTCTGCTTCTTTGACTTGGATCTGATGGAGTATGGGGCTACCTCAGGGAATGGTCAAACGGTTCAAGTTTTTGGCCAATTAGGGCTAAAAGTTTAACTCTGCAAAGGCCCAATAGCAATTCTGCCTCTGTGTTACAGCTCATTTTTCATGCCCATAATGATCCATTCAGCTCTAGAAGTCTCCATAAGAAATGTGGCCTTATGTCGCAACTTCCATTTGGGCTTAGTTTAACCTTAATTGGACCTCTATAGCTCCAGTTATTATCTAATGAGTGCACCAAGGTCGTGCTACTAGACACAAGGTTGAGACAGCATTCTGGTTGTGAGTTCAACTCTAAATCTAGATAGTCAATTGTAAGATTCAGCCTTGGAGGTCTCATGAAATTTGTAAAGCTATGTTTTAGCTTTTCTACAATATAAGAATCACATTAATTGGATAAGTGTAACTCGAGTTATGATTAGAATATAGAAACTGCTTAAATTGGCCAAGTACTGTAGAATTTTGCATAAAGCTCCCAATTGATACAAAACTTGAATATGCAATAATCACAGCTCAAATAAATCAATTTAGACCCTAAGAAGCTTAGTGAGAGAACAAATAAATAACTAAAATATTTTGTTATCAGTAGACAGCAACCACAGTGCAGAAACTCACCAATGAAGGAAGGAAGAAAATGCAGCAGGACTTCAGTAGTATTGACTTTCCAGTGCCAGGGAAGGTGGAGGTTGCCAGTAGGAACGTCGGAGCTCACCAGAGTCTGCTAGAAGGGAAGATGCCAAACATGGTTCGTCGATGAGCAGAAGGAGGCTACTTTCGGAAGGACCTAGAATGCATAAGGAGGAAGGCCAACATTAGGGAGAATGCTAGAAAAACATCGGAGGAAAGGGAGACACTTGGAATGCCAGAAAGGGAAGGCTGGAAGGAGAGGAAGGCCATCAGAATTGTAGGGATGAGAGAGAAAGCTTCGAGCTCTAGAGAGATTGTGAAGGAAGGAGAAGCCGATTGGGAAAATTTATAAATAAAATGAAATGGGGAAAATTATGTTTTAGGCCCTGGACTTTTCACTGACTTAAAGATAAGGCCACTCGAAACAAAAAATTACAACTTAGTCCTTACGAAGTTTTCACTTTAATCCCTCTCTCTTTTTTTTAGGTGTTACAGCATTGACCTCGGGGTTGTGTTGCATAGGCTCAATATTAACCCTTGGCATAAACCAATTTATCAGAAAAGAAAGCCAATAACTGTTGAATGCTATGCTGCATTAAAGGAAGAGGTGGATAAACTATTAGCGAACAAGTTTATCCAAGAAGCCCACTACCCCACTTGGGTGGCTAACCCTGTCATAATGAAAAAGAAAAATGGAAAGTGAAAAACATGCATTAACTTCACTGACCTGAACAAAGTGTGCCCGAAAGATAACTTTCCTTTGTTAAAGATCGACTAACTCGGAGATGCAATAGCTGGACATGAGCTCTTCAGCTTCATGGACGCCTACTTGGGATATAATCAGATCCTAATGGCCACGCAGGATGAAGAGCACACTCAGGCTTAAAAATGTGGGAATGAATTACCAGCAATTGGTAAACATGATATTCTGATATTAAATCACCAAAATGATGGAGGTGTAAGTGGATGATATGTTGGTAAAGTCCAAACAGCTTGCCAACCCTGTTCGTGATCTAGACAAAATGTTTCAAATCTTGAGGAGGTACCAGATGAAATTGAATCGACATAAGTGCACATTCGGAGTAACCTTGGAAAAGTTCCTCAGCTTCATGGTGAACAATAAGGGGATTAAAGCAAATCTGGAAAAGATCAAAGCTCTCCTTAACATGCAATCCTCCACTAGAGCCAGAGATATGCAAAGCTTGAATAGCCAAGTCACAGCGCTTAGCAGATTCATCTCAAAGGCAACGAATAAATACGTCCCTTTCTTCAACATTCTGAAGAAGGCAAAGAAGTTTGAATAGAAGTAAGAATGTGAGATCACCTTCCAAGAACTTAAATAGTATTTTGAACGAGCTCCACTCCTGTCTAAGCCAAAAGAGGGCAAGAAGCTGATCATATACTTGGGAGTGTCCCAACATACCTTTAGCGTGACCTTAATGTAGGAAAAGGGAGGAGCTCAGTTCCCTATCTATTATGTGAGTAAGAGACTACTGGACGCCAAGACAAGGTACTCACCTATGGAGAAGCTTGCTTATTGCCTGGTCATTACATCAATGAAACTGTGACCCTACTTCCAAGCCCACAACATAAGGGTCCTCACACAATTCCTGCTTAGGCAAGTCTTGCAAAAAATAGATGCTTCAGGTTGATTGCTCAAAATGGGCGATCGAGCTTGCCTAGTTTGATATTGAATACAAGCCCAAATCGGTGATCAAATGGCAGGCTCTGGCCAACTTCATTATGGAATTCACTGGACCCATGCAAGAAGAGGCAGAAACTTCAGAAGCTCCATAGTGGGAATCGTACGTGGACAAGTCGTTGAGCAATCATAAAGCCAGAGCAGGGGTGCTCCTCATTAGCCCTAAAGGACATAAGATCTTTTGCATTTTGAGGTTTGGTTTCCAAGCTACCAACAACAAGGTCAAGTACAAAGTGTTATTGGCTAGGTTGTGATTGGCCAAAGAGGTGCAAGCTAAAAAGATGAGGATCTTCAATGATTCATAGCTTGTTGTCTATCACGTGAGGGGTGAATACTAGACCCGAGAGTCGAAGATGACCAGTTATCTCCAAAAAGTCCAAGAATCACTAAATTCTTTCTAACAATATGAAGTCAACCAAATATTACGAGCTCAAAATGCACACACTGATGCCTTAACTCGCCTGGCTACAACTGAAGATGTTGATTTCTCAGGGGTATTCCCAGTTGAAGTCCTTTTATCCTCGAACATTGAGCAAAAGGATGTCGTATCATAATTGCTAAAGCACCAAGCTCTTGGATGAATTCAATCCTGGATTATCTACAAGATGGCAAACTATTGGAAGACAAGCACGAGGCACGATGAATTGTGAGCTCGAGTAGCCAAATATTGCATCTACGATGATATATTGTATAAAAAAGGGTTCATGACCCCACATTTAAGATACATTGATGGCAGCGACTACGACACCATTTTGGAGGAAATCCATACAAGCCAATGTGGAAACCATGCCAGGGAGTTATTTTTGGCTCAAAAAGCTCTCCGACAAGGGTTCTACACAATAAAGTAGGATGCTATCAATCTCGTTAGGAAATGTGATAAATGTCAAAGGTTCATAAAGATCCTTTGAGCTTTGCCAGTCTACCTGCAGCAGATAGTTAGTCCATGGCCCTTCACGATCTAGGGCATAGACCTAATTGGACCATTTCTAACAACCCGTGACAATTGTGAACACATGGTAGTGGTTATAGATTACTTCATTAAGTGGGTAGAGGCAAAAGAGTTCATTGAGATCTCATCTACGAAGATTGAAAGATTCTTATTTACATATTTGGAGTTCCCTAGCAGATTGTGACTAATAACGGGACCCAATTTAATAGCGAGTAGTTCATCAAGTTCTGAAATGTCCTCAAAATCATGAAAAGTTTCTTAGTCATAGATCATCCGCAGGCTAACGGGCAAGTGGAAGCCATCAACAAGGTTATCAAATGAATCTTGAAGGTGAAGTTGGAGGCCAAGAAGAGAGCATGGTAGATGAACTACTAAATGTACTGTAGGCTTAGAAAATCACAATATGCAATGCCACAGCAGAAACCTCCTTCTTAGTGGTACACGGGTATGAAGCGATAATCCCTGCAGAACTTGAAATAGCATCTTAGTAAAGAATTACATTCAATCTAGAAGACAATGATCACCTACTCGTCACAAATCTGGATCTTGCAGAAGAAACGAGGGAGAGAGCCCACCTCAAGATTGTGACCTACCAATAGCGAGTCGTGAGTTACTATAACTGAAAGGTGCAAGCTCAAAGCTATAAGCTTGGTGATCTCATTCTGCGTCTTGTTCTTTTGGGAACATGTAAAGCCAGTGAAGGAACCTTGGGGCCAAATTGGGAGGGCCCATATCTTATTAAGAAAGTTATCGGCAATAGGGTTTATCATTTGGCAGATGTGGAACGGACAAAGTTTCCTCAAGCTTGGAACGTTGAGCATCTTCACTGATATTATCAATAAAGCCCCCGAATATTTGTAAAAATTAATAAGTGTAAACGTTCATGTAGATTCTTTGAATTTTTGTGTATATAGAATAAAAGTCTTAATAAAATCCTGTGCAAAAGGTGATGTATTATGTGAAAAGTATCAATTAAAACAATTCATCAAATTTTCATTCTCGCACAAAAATTCATTAAGTCTCATGTTTAACCATGGGAATTGAGCAGAAGCAAATGAGGGTTCATTTAGTCCTTCAATGGAATTAATTTATACAAAGTTCAAAAATCCATTACAAAGTTCAAAAATACAAAAATTACAAAGCTTGCGGCCTAAGAAACTAGAGCATCAAGAGTTGGGCCTTCTTACGGCTGAGGACTAGGAGGAGGAGCGTCAGGGACATTCACCACTAGGGTGTCAACTACTTCAACAGCTTGAGAGTCACCCTCCCTTGGGGTAGTACCTTCAGCAAGAGAAACTTCAATACCAGGGTTCACTCCCTTCTTAGAATAGCTAGCCCTAGTAGCCTTCCTCTTAAAGTATTCAATAATCTTAAGAGCTTGCTGGCCGAAAAAGGAGAAATCCAATTTCAGGTGTCACTCCTATAGGGTGAAAAAGAAGGCGGCATAAGTCCTGGACTCTGCCTTCTTTATTAATGAGGTAGTCTCTGCCTTAACTTTAGTGACCTCTTCCTTCAAGAAGGCGACTTCCCTCTTGACCACCTCTAACTTCTTTTTAGTAGCTTTGGCTTGTTGCTCTACTGACTTAGCCTGTTGTTACATGTCTTCGCCAGCTTCATTACTCACCTGGCCTGATGTATGGATAAGTCCAGATCAATCTTCGCTTTGGCCAAATCATTAGTTGCTAGGCCAAGGTTCACTGTCGTGGCCTCGCGATCCACTTCTGCACAAGATAAGGTAATCTTAGTGTCCTTAACCTTCTCTTTCAATTCTAGCACCTCAGCGAAGGTAACAACTAGCTCATCCATGAGGTTCTCCTTCTCCTTGTCATGGGCTTGGAGTGCCTTGTCCATTTTCATCATTGTCAGTAAATTCTGAAAAATCATAGCCAAGTTAGATTATGAAATAAATAGGAAAACTAGAGTAAAAAGACCTTACTTACCACCAAGGTATGATGAGCTGCATAGCCCATCAATCTCCCAAGGGAGAACTCTTCAAACTCCAACACTTGAATTTTGCTGTGAGCTCCCAAAATTGTGTCAATGTTATCCACAAAGACCTCAACATACTCTCTCGTCTTGGAGCTAGGTTCGGCTAGTGGCTTCATAACTTTGGTTTTTGGTGTAGCTCGCTTACAAGGAGTGACCTTCTTTTTTCCTTTCCCTATCCTTCATCTTTTAACAGAGATGGGGTGGTGACCTTAGTTATGGTTACCACCTTAGGCTAAGAAGTAGGAACCAACCCTTACAAAGGAGTAATTACTGAAGTTGAGGGCTGGCTTTTGACAGCAGGAGCTATGATGGCATCGGGAGCTAATAAGGTCTCCTCAACGTCAGATGGTGGTATCTAGAGAATAAGTTCTATTATCTTTTTGTGGTCCTTAAAATTGGCTGAACCGACCTCTGTTACCCGATGAATTCCTATCTTTTTGGTGAGCTCAATGCCTTCAGTTGTGAGCTTATGGAAGCAAAGGAGGTCCTCATTAAAATGAAAGTTATTTTTGAGATCGTTCAAGGCAGTGAATCGATCCAAGACTCCTAGCTCCTTAGCTTGAAGAGTTGGCATCCTATCAATCCTATCTACGAAATGAGACAAAAGTTAGAATCAAGAGCAAAGGTGAACAAATCATTAAACTCACACATACCATGAGTAAGGACAAATTTAAAATTTTTGAGATCACACAGGGAAGGGCACGAGATATAAAACCAACGGGTTTTGTAATGCCCTACAATAGATTTCCCTTTAGCATCCCTTTGCGGTAGGACCTTCTTATGCACCGTTGGCCGAGCCGTGAGGTAATAGAGCCCATCTGACGTGCTCGCACACCAAAGACTATATAAGTAACATAAGACCTCAGTCGAGGGCAGTGGAAGATTGTTGCCCATGTAAATTAGCACTAGAGAGATGAGCTGGGTATAAGAATTTAGAGTAAGCTAAGCCAGGCTAAGTCTTACCTTATTCAAAAAGTTGACAATAAAAAAGTGCATCAGAAACCCAAATCCCGCAATGAGGTGCAGGAAGCTAACAGCAATGAACCCCAGAGGCAAATAGGGAGCATAGTCATCCAGGAAGGTATCATGAGAATACATCTTCTAGGGAGCTAATATGTCTGAACTATGGTCTGAAGCTTGTGGAAATGGATAGATGAAAGATGCAGACTAAACACATGACGATTAGTACGACCTCTTAGCCCCTAGCAGGGTATGGACAAGCGATAAAGTCCCTAGTGACTTCACCATTCCTCAAGGTCACTTTATTAGGATGCCACACTAACTCAATGCTTCGAGTTGGGGAGCCAGTTTCATCATCTTCGTTCCTAATTTGGTGATGGTGGCATCCATAACCTGTGCCCTTCTACACAAAGGAAAAAGACTGGTCAGGTCACTACAAGTAGACCCTACCAAAAGATAGGGCTAATAGCTTCATATGCGGCAGGCCATACATAGCCCAAATCACTTATCTACAACCTAGACTCTCAGAGTCCAGCAAATAAAAAGAACTCAATGATTGAACCATAAAATTTGAATAACAAATGCAAGACTCAAAACGGTAATAAAAAACCCTAGAGTTTACTAACAAAATCAATCAAATGAATCAAACCAGGAAGAAAAGAAAATACGCAAGTAATCAATTCTAACCCATACTTTCATCCTTTAAGCAATGGCAGACAAGCCTCACATAGACTACAGAACAAAGAAATCTAGAAATTGCAAAATAGAGAAAGACTCACTGTGGCTGACTGAAATAGAAAGTCTAAAACTACATGTGAAGATACTTTTTGGTGAGCGGAACCTAAACGGCAACCAGGAAATCAAAATGATACCGGTAGTAGTAGGTGGCAGAAAACGATTGCAGTAGCTAGCAGAGAAGATGAGTAGAAAGAGTTTGGGAGTTAAGTTTCAAATGGCAAATGAGAGGGAGAGAAGAGCCCCTTCCATTTTTAAGGCACACGACACCACCGTTGGATCTGGGAACCCATCAGCTACCCATGATTTGATGGTTTGATGAGTGCCAGCGGTTGGCTGACAGTAGCATGCGCACGTGTACTAAAGGTAGGAGTAATCATGATAACCTAGTGGTAGGAAATCAAAGAGTCACCAACAAAACAAGTGGAAGTGTGCCAAATGACCTCTAGGATTGCAAATCACGGGCATGAACCGTGACTCCCAACTCTAAGACCCCGCGTCTGAGAAGTGCGATGAGCACTAAACTTTTACTTGGGCAAATATAAAAGCTCATGTCTAGGAAGTGCTAGCCACGCACCAAACTCTTGCACGAGCCACGTCTAAGAAATGCCTCGAGCACCAAACTCTTACATGGGCAAATATAAAACCTCATGTCCAAAAAGTACTAGTTACACACCAAACTCTTATGCAGGCAAATGTAAAATCTCATGTCTAAGAAGTGCTAGTCATGCACCAAACTTTTGTGCGAGTCACATCTAAGAAGTGCCTCGAGCACTAAACTCTTGCATGAGCAAATATAAAACCTTATGTCCAGAAGTGCTAGCCATGCATCAAACTCTTATGCGGGCCATATCCAAAAAGTGCCTTCGGCACCAAATTCTTATGTAGACAATACTAAAACCACATCTAAGAAGTGCCATTGGCACCAAACTCTTGCATGGATAAAGGCACTTCCATGCAACCAATCAAAACTTCATGTCCAAGAAGTGCTTAAGCACCAAAATCTTGTGCGAGCTAAGATACGTCTATGTGACCTATGTGGACACTTCATCTCACACCAGCAAAGGCGCTTAAGCACTCTGATGCTCGAACTCATGGTCAACAAAGGCACTCCAGTGCTCAACTTCATTTCATGTTGAAATGAACTAATATGATAGATTAGTCATCCAATATGGCACATATCCTTTTAAGTTATTATTTATTGACTAGAGTCCCTTCACATTAGTTCAGCTAATACTGACTGAAGTTGATTGACTCAATGAATACTCATTTTATTTAATGGTTACCAAATTATGATTTACAGGGACTAATGTTACCAGTCGTGACCTGCTAGATCGCTATTATGGCATACTCAGGAAGAATAATAAAAGGCAAAGTTTCATTACAAAACCTCTTTCAACGAGGTAAAATTACATAAAAGATCAAGAATACAAAATGAAGCAATCCTATAGTTGACTAAGGAAAAGTTGAATGCCAGCAAGCTTGTAGCAATAATATGGAGGAGGAACTGCTCTAACTCCTCCTTCGCCTGAGCTGATAGCTTATCCAAGTCAAGCATCCCCTGAGATGCTTGAAACGGGAGAAACAGTGTTCGAGGCATGCAAAAAGGCTGCATAAGTTTTCCCTAGTCCTCTTGAGCAAGGAAAGCATCCTTCAGCTTCATCAAGCTACTTGGAGGCCTAGAGACACCCAGCACCATTGGACAAGAAGACAAAAGAACCTAGTTGAAAGGACTGAGCCACGATAAGTAGCAAAGCCAACAAGCAAATCAGACAATTCCAGCTCCTTTGCCTAGTCCTCCTCCAAAGCTGGAAGCTCCTCTATTGGCCTTATAATTCTTGGCCATTATTGAAAACTGAGCAATTAGCTCGCTAGAAGACCAAAGAGCAAAAAAGGAGGAGTTAAACTTGCTATCACTAATAGGAGGTTACAAACAAGTTCCCAGAGTCCTTAAAGAGGAATACCCCACAGGCACCACGTGCAGCAAGCCATTCACGCCTCGCAATCTCATGCAGTAGACTATACATACCTCAGAGTACGTAGACGAAGGCCAAAGCTTTAGAAATATAGGGGTTCACTCAATGCACCCATCTGGTTACTTTGTGAAGAAAAGAAAAGGACTTCCCACGCCTTATATAGACAAGCCCAACTTCACCAAAGAGTTCAGAGGATATCCCACTCTATCAAATCAGACGATCTGCAACAAGATGAGACTATTGCGCCAATAACTGGAAGACATCCACAGTGGGAGGCATGGCTTGATGCGGATGAAATGAAAGACTGAGGCCTGAAATACAGCAGGCTATGAGCAAAGACTTTTGACTAAACGGTGAACTGTAGGTGAAAGACTTGACAATGCTATAGACTATGAGCAAGGACCTTGCCAGCAGACTACAACTCCCAGTTCGCAAAGCAAACTGAGAGTTGGGGGACTTGATCTTATAGGTATTTTTTCGAATTATGTAAAATAGATCGACTAAGGCCTAATAAGAAGCCAAGCTCAGCTAGAAGAGTGGCCTAAATCACCTAACAATGGAGGTCGCTTAGCGGGAGTATCAGCTCACTGGCCACCAACCCATAACACAGGTTAAGGTTGAAACAAGAACCCAGCTCATTAGGAAGGGCACCAGCTCGCTGAGCGGAGCACAGTGCCTTGGCTATCTTTTAGTAAATTCACTTTAGATGGATCCATTGATGAGTTAGTCCCTGTGGCCAGCAGGTCACCTGATGCGAGTCCAAGTCACTGGGATAGCAAGCTAAGCACGAGTATAAAAGCCAAGTCATCAATTGGGGGCACACTTTCCCAACCAGCAGGTCAGCTTCTAAAATTAACACATCAGCCCCTAACAGTCCGATAATGATTTGCCTAGCATTTATTATCAGACACTAAGCATTTATTATTCGATGCGATGAAAATAATCATTTTATTATTTGTCAAATTACACTTATAACCCTCTCTTCTTCTATAAATAGGGGGAGATTATTGTAAAAATGGATAATGAAAATTGCATGTAGACATTTTGCTGGAATAGTAACATAATGAGAGTACTAATATTATATTTCTATTGAGTTACATAGAAAAACCATCACATAAGGCTAATACAATCCACCGTGGACGTGAGGCTGATCTGACTTTAGTCGAATCACGATAAAAGCTTCTAGTGTTTATTGTTCTTCCTTCTCTCTTTCCTCTTTTTTTTTTTTCCATTAGCTCACGTCTTCAGCTTGTAGTTTGGGATGATAATGGACTCATATCTATTAATTGAATTTTACTGCCAACACCACCGAATTCTAATATGAAAATCACTTCAATAATATTTAAATATCAAAATTTTATTACCTAAATAAATAAATAATTGAAATATTAAAAATTTGAAATCAAAATATTATTTAATGATTCAAAAAATTAAAAAAATTAAATTAAAAATTCAATAATTTAATAACAATAAAATTTAAAAATTAAATTAGAAATCAGTTATAAATAAACTAAATAAATAATTATAATTAAAATAAATAAATATATAAGTTCTATCCATGATTTGAATTGGAATAGAAAATAAAAAATAAAAAAATTAAAATTTTCTCTCACTTATTCTTTTGTAGCAAATGAAGCACACTTGTTATATAATAATATTTAGGTGAGAGCGAGCAATATGATTTTTATATTATTAAAAATATATTTATAAATAAAATATTTGTTATAATACTAATATTTTTAATTATAAATATAAATAAATAGATTATTATAAAAGTTTGGTTTACTTGTTGACAATGTTTGACCAATTTAACTTCAAACTTGAACCACACACTTTCTCTTAACTATTACAGTATTACTAAAATAAAAATGGGGAAGGAAAATCAATGGAATTATTTTTTTTACAAAACAGAATTTGTTTATTTTGAGAAGAAAGAAAGAAAGAATGTATATATGTAATCCTCGAAATTTGAGATCGCACGTGTGGGATCCACCCAAAACCGAAAGCAGCAAGTGCGGCACAACACATGCACACAACTCTCCATGAGAAAATAGTTGCGTATATCTCCACGCGCCTTAAAGTTGCATCATCATCACCGTCCAATTTTGCTCAATCACACAAAAACAAAAGTGATGGGCGGCACATGGGCCCCACTCCCTCGGAGTCGGTGCAAGTATTTGAGCTCCGCTGCCACCTCATACGTATACCTGATTGATTGATTTATCTATTTTTTTTAATATAGTTGCACTTACAAAGTAAAATATAATAATTATTTTTATTAAATTTATAATTTTATGTATTTATAAATATCTATTTTATTATTAATTACCATATTATATTTTATTTTTAATATGCATAATGCACTTTAGAACAATGAGATGGGTGGTTGTTGAAGTTGGATTGGAACTCTCATAATTTCTATTTTAAAGCAAAAAGTCAATACATCTGATTAATTTTTCTCCATACTGCTTGATGAACTCTTGAAAATTTTTGACCAATTCAAACATTTTAAACTTAAAAGTTGAAACTCTCTTAAAATATTCCAAACTAAAGAGTTGATTAATTTTTCTAATTTCATGGTTGGCTTATGTTAAAGGATAAGCTTAAAATATACATTATGAAAAAGTCTCAAATTTATTTTTCTTTGTAAATTTTGAAATAATATATCGTTTTATTGTATACTTTCTTTGAACTCACACTTCAAATACATATAATCATGATATCTTATGTTTTACATAAGATGCAAAGGTATTTAATCTAAATTATGGAAAAATAAGGGGGAATTAAAGAAGAGAAAAAATTTAATTTATGTATGAATGAAAAAATGATTAGAGGAGAGAACTTTTAAAGCTTTGAAGGATAGAAATAATGAAATGTAAAACAATTTGAATTGTATAATTAAACAAAAAAAATCAATTAAATAAATATTTAAATTCATATTGCATAATTAAACAAGAAAAAACAATTAAATAAATATTTAAATTTGATTCATTAGTAGAAATATCATGTTATTAAAAAATAAAAATAACTAAAAAATTTTGTCATTAATGAAAAAAATTTAATAGATAATAATGCAAAATTCATCTATATTAATATATATAAATTTAAATTTATTATGTAATATGGCCTACAGTGAAAAAGCAAAGTAATTGAAAAGTTTTTTCCTTTTTGATCACAATTAATCCATTTTAAGGATTTATGAAAATATATAAGTTTTAAGAACAAATCCATGTTTATTTTTTTTCCTATACTTTCTTTGTTATGGTATAATGGATTGTATCATCTTAATTTTTGAAATGGAAATCATGATTAAGGAAAGAAAGTAAAGGAAGAATCATTTACGAAAAAAAAATCATTAAAGTGGAAAACTTATTTTTTAATCAACAGTTTGGTGATTTTCATCAAAGGATTTTATGGGCACAGTCAATTCCACTTTTTAAGAACAAAAGCCTAACGCAGTCTCCTGTGTGAGATCGCCCTTTCGCTTTATTCTCCCTTTGGATGCTTTTCGCTGCTGCAATTCAATTCGATCTCATTTGCCACATTTTCCAACAAACATTTGCAGCTGAAATCATTTCAATCGCACGAAAATGGGTATGCATCGTTTTCAGCTTTCGAAACTCGGATCGATCTGATTTTCCTTCTCATTTATGCACTGGTTGAAGCTTTCTGAAGTCATTGATTTTCATCAATTTTGAGTGATTTGGGATTTTGGTTGCTATCAAATACTGATCTTATATGGAAAATGGTTGGTGGGTTTAACGGAAACTGACATTTACACTTGCATATCCGTTTTGGTTGGTTTATGGAACTGTTTTTTTTTTTTTTTTTAATAATTTAAGTTACAAGTGGAATTTTGTCTGGAATTAATTGGCATGATGTAGTTTGTTTATTTGTTAAGCTGATCCATGATGAAGTTTTGAAATGCAAAACTATCAGATCGCAGATGGATTAGATTACTGCTTATGTTTGATTCCAGAAGAAAAAGTAAAGAAGGGAATGTGAATTGGAAGTTGGGTTGATTGAACTATTTTGTTTTATGGGATTTACCATCCCCAGGTATTTTAATTCTAGTGAAAGTATAAATTAATATATGGAGTATAATTCAGGATTTAGGACCCGACAGACTAGTTAAGAAAAAACTTTTGTTCTTATTATACCTCCCCTCAACCCCAAATTGTAATTTAAGGGTAATTTATTATGTGGTGATTACTAATCACGATTAATTGTTTGAGGACAGTGATGTTTTTTTTTTTTATTTGGGGGGGGGGGGGGGAATTTATCTTCTAATTGATTCATAGAAAGCATAAGCTGCTCCAAAACCATAGACTTCCCTAAATTGGCAGGAATAGACCTATTGAAATGATTGTTACTAAGATTTAAATTCTTGAGGCTTACCAACCCATCTAACTGTAAATCAATTCTTCCTTCCAATTTATTAAAAGACATATCCAACGATTCCAGCCCATCAAAACCAGCAAAAACAAGCAAAACACCCACTAGCTCATTTCTACTAAAGTTTAGCACCTTTAATCCCTTAATCTTGCCACAATCAATAATGAATTCATGTGGGATTGAACTTAACTGATTCTTGGAGAGATCAATATGCTGTGAGGAATCAATCTCACAAATAACAGGCAGGAATTCTGCGGAAGAAATGGCTAACCCAGATAAATCAATTTGGATTACAGAAGAATTTCTGGGGTCACAAGTGACTCCATTCCATGCACATGGATTTGGGTCTATATTGTTATTCCAGTGAATAGAGCCACTAAGAAGCTGGGAGAGAGTTTTCATGGTCTGTGTTTGGTTCTGAGATAGTTGAGAAAGTGCCATTGGATAGAAGCAGAAACAAAGAGAAAGACAGAGAAAATAGGTGGTGTTGTATTCATACCTGCCCATTTTTTGTGTGCCTTTATTAACTTGCACTTTGTATATTTATTACTCTAGCTTCAGGTGGAAGCAACCAGAAAGAGAAAAACAAGAAGCGAATAAGAGAATAGAAACATCTGTAGCACATGTTATTGTTGGAATGTGGGATTTTTTGTTTGCTTGTTGTTTAGGTGCAAGGAAATTGCAGGAAGGACTAGAAATGTCTGTAAGTGTGTTCACGTTGAAAATAATATAAATTAGATTTAGAAAATAAAATAGGATAAATAAGGTTAATGTGTTGGGATAGGACTATAAGTTTTTTTTTTTTTATAAAGATAATGTTGATTTATTAGGATAAAATTGAAGAATTTTTTCCTTATCTTATTAGGATAGTTTGCCTATAAATATAGTTTGTTTCAAGTCTTGTAATGCAATCAAAAGGATGAGGAAGAAAAATAAGGTAGCAAGCTTGTGAGTTTAGATAAAGAGTTCCTTTATATATTGAGTTAAAGTCGTAATCAATAAATTTCTCTTTTCTCATATTCTTCTCCAAAATTCTTCTTTTTATTCTTTTAGTTCCAACATCTGGTACTAGAGCTCAGTTGTGATATGGCGTCAAATTCAATCCAACTATAACTTCTTAAATTGAATGGCAAAAATTATGATCATTGGAATGTCCAGTTGAGAGTATTTTTCAAATCCCAGGATTTATGGAATTTGGTAGAGACTGGCTATGCGAAAGTACAAGACCAAAAGGAGTTTGATGCATTAGAGAAAGAAAAGAAAGATGCATTGGTGGAGACTTAAAAGAAGAATCAAAAAGTATTATATGCAATTTTTCAAGCCGTTGAGGAACTAATATTTGGAAAAATATTATGTGCGAATACAGAAAAGGAGGCATGGGATATTTTGCAAAAATCATACAAAGGTGATGACCTTATTAGACGAGTACGGCTACAAAGACTATAAGCGATTTTGAGTTATTACGCATGACCGACTCAATCAATTTCGGCCTACTTTGATCGAGTCCAATTCATAGTCAACCAATTGAGAGCTAACAATGAAGAAATTCCAAACACTAGAGTTGTAGAAAAGATCTTGTGATCTTTAACTACAAAGTTTGATTACGTTGTTGCAGTAATTGAAGAATCACAAGATACAT
>JANHAO010011692.1:0-16812 GCA_026873985.1 Saraca asoca | reverse complement strand
AAAATAAGAAGAATACCTATTTTTATTAATGACAAAGTTGTAAATAATATTAAATATATTTTTTCATCTTAAAAAATAAAGAAAATACTTGTTTTCAAAATTTACATCCAAACAAGTTTTTTATTTTTTTTGTTCTAAAAAAATAGTTTTTAAAAACTATTTTTAAAAAATAATTTTTAAAAAATAATAAAATAAAAATACTTGAAAATACTTCTAAACAGGCCTTAGATGACTCACTAGTATCAACAAAGGGAACCCAATCAAAGCTTGAGCAAAGGAAAGGACAAGGATAAGTGGCAACCACAAAGACTATCAAGGATGTCGTTGTTCGATAGAATAAAGTAGCTCATCAGAGGCTTATTTTGATAAAAAGTGGTAAAGTTAATATAACGAATGATTCAAAAAGTAAAGTGGACTATTGAAGGCTCACCCTAATAAAATGCATAGGAAAATAGTGTACAGAAGAAAGTTGAAGGCGTAATAGGTAAGCGAAGAGGAATCCATTAATACTACTAAATGGTTATTTGACATGTTTCGTGCATAAAAAACATAAAAATTATAATAACAATAGTAATAGTAGTAGTAGAACAACAACATAATAGACCAAGTCGAAGCCATAAAAGACTACCGAGCTAATTCAATCTTTAGATGAACTCTACATAATCTCATCCAAAGTCTTATCCTTGTTGATCCAAGAGAGGTCGAGCGTCGCCTCGAGATTAAAATATTGAATCCACTTTACAACCTCATCAAACCTAAGGCAGAGCATGAGGTAGCTAAGATCTTCAACTTCCTTCATAGTAGTCTTAAGCCTATCATCAAAGGCTACTTCACTGCCTTCCTGACCTTGTCATTAAGCCTTTAACTTCATCGGGAAAAGTCTTCACTTGATTGAGACAAGTTTTCTCTTTTCAAGGACAAAGCATATCACTGCTTTACAAGCTCGATAATCAAATCGGTTAGGTTGGAAATGCTTTTATCATGATAAGCTACTTCTTTAGACTTGACCTCAATGTTTCTACTCAATTCCTTCACAACACTAGGCTCAAGTTTTACCAAATCCCTTTTGCTCTGTGCAAAACTTAGCACTATAGCTAGAACAGCAACAGTCGTATCATCAAGTCGGGTAACAAAAGACTTTAGAAAGCACAGGGACCATGATCCATTATAAATTCCTCGGTACGATTTTGATCTACAAGTAGAAATAGCTAACTTCATAGGAAGGCCTTGTAGTCTACATTTTTATACCATAGGTTGTCTACAATATCAAAGGACAGGTTTCCCCCTCAAGAGCTTCGACCGATAGCAACTCATCCCAAACTCGTACTTTGATTTTCTTAGTAGTTGAGGTAGGAGTGTCAGAGGAATTGCCCACCTTGGTTTTACTTGGCTCTTCAGAGGAAGTTTTTTGCTTTCTTAAGGCTAACGACTTGGTACAAGCAGGGGTAAGATCAAAGGAAGGAGTGCCATTGGTGGCTTTTTCTACTAGTGATGCTAGTCTGAACAGAGCAATGGGTAGCACAATTGGCTTTAACTTAGCTATAGTCGTTGCATGGATTTCAACTACACATTTGGGATCCATCTTTTCATGATGTATCAAAATCACTTCACTATTCAACTAACAATCTAGAAATAAGAAAAAAAAGTTAGTAAAAGCAAAATCAATAGGTAAAGCCAAACTATAAAATAGAACACATACGAAGAATGACTTGAGCATTGAATAACCTTCATGCTAGGAGTTAAATGACAATCTCTTGCTCTTCGTCCAAAAGGTTTTCAAAAATATGGCCTTGGGAAGGCTTCGTGAGCTTAGTCCACCTGGTTGGATATAATGGCTCCCCTTTTTAAAGGAAAAATGGATGAAAACCTTTAGTTGTTTGAACGTTGAAGAAAAAATTCTTCCAAGTACGAATATTGATAAGCATATTTTCTATTATAACCTGGTCGGGGTGCTAAATAAAGTGCACCCAACCCCTGGTTTTCTATTATGAATAGATAAAAAGAAAAAGAAAGACCCCATGGTTAGGGTGAGATGGATGCAAACACTTAGCACTTTAAAGCCAAAAAAGAAAGCCCAAGCATTTTAGGTCAACTGAGAAGGACAGATGTTCATCTCTTGAAAGATGTTCTTTTGAAACATCGTGAAAGGAGGACACACATGGAGTTAATTAACTATATCTACATAGAACATCAAAAAAGATTAAGTATCATAATTGCAAACTTACTTGTCCTCTAGGGTAGGTTTAAAGATAGTCCCCTCAATGGACTCTCCCTAAATATGGACTTTCTCTAGCTCCCAAATTATGTTTGAGTCCTGCTATTTAGTAGAGGCAACTATAAACTTTACGTTTGGATGGACATCCTAGAGGCTATTTAGGGTAACATCAATAAGGCAGACTCATTTGTTTTCGTGCTCATCATGGGATTGGTCAGCCATAATCAGTCAAAGGGGAAGACTAGAATGATAAATGATTCATACAAAGGTATATTCACCAAGGTTGAATGAAGAGTCAGAATCCAATGACAAATCGATGGGATCACTTGGTCCACTGGACATGAATTAAGAAAATGAAATGAAGACCACTTTTAAAGAAAACAAAATATGATTAAAACAGGCAAGATAAATGGGGAAGGATGATCAGACTAAAGGGATCAAGCGAAAGTCAGGTTCTGGTGGAAGAAAATTTGGGTGGGGAAGGGAGAAGCATCGATCTCTCTAGTGCAGCCCAAGATAGGGCATGAGTGCAAAGCATAACCACTAAGACAAAGAGACGCAAAAGACAAACCGCCATATTTGGCACATTTGAAAAAAGAGAAAATGTAAAAAACTAAAGTGTATAAGGACCAAAAAAAAAGTAAAGGAGGAAGAAATTACCTACAAAAGCACAAAAGAATGGCTAGAAGATGAAGAAGAGGGCTAGAGTCTGGGTAAAAAAGGGTAAAAAACATACGAAGAACAGAGCAAGCAATAATAAGTCTTGAAAGTAAAAAGTTTGAATAAAAATGCAAAGCAAAAGGCATTCAAAAGACCTAAAACTAGTTTTTCTAGAGGAGTATGATAGATCTAATGGTTGGGGTCTATTGATATCAACAATCCAGATGCTGATCTCTACCACTGACATGACTACTACAAATTTCGATGCTTTTTGAGACAATAACTATAATTACTGATATTAAAATCATGATGATGGATACACTACATGTGACAACTAGCCTAGGAGAATGAAAAGTCTCCAAGTAAACCAAGCATATGACCCACTAAATAGGAAGAGAGAAATGACACAGCCTAAAATATCCAGTAATCTTCAGTTATTTGACTAGTAGTCGATTGGCTAGGGCTAAGTGAAGAATCAATATTTAGCATAGGATGCCTCCTGCCGGTTAACTACCCCCTTTGGTCCAACTACCTAAAGCATAAAGTCGAGAACTGTGTGGACCAATCGTTCAACCAATGCTTGACAAAAGGCGTGATCAAGCCTGCATAATCAATATGACACTAACAACCATTTAGTAGGATTATCACTAATATTACCAATGCATTACAGAAATATGTTAATACCTCATTTGCTTAAGAATACGCTAAATGGTATGTTTAACACCTATAAATACCAATAGGTATCCCTTTTCTAGATCTTCTTCCACATACTTATTGAAACTCTACTAAAATATTGACTTAATCATTAGATAGTGTTTGGCGAACCACTTTTGTTATGTGCAACTGACCTTGCTGTACTTGCAGGTAGCTTATTTTGCTTCATCGGTCAACCCAGAGTTTTGAGTAGTTTCAATAACCAAGATGAGATTGTAACTTTTATGCCAAAAGAGAAAGTCATTTTTAATCATACAAAGATTCTCTTATTGATGGAGAGGGCTTAAAAGAGAATGATGCAGAAGATTTTGAAGTTGACATGAATGAAAAAATGTAAAGAATGAGATGGAGGATGAAGATGATTTTAACAGATTTGATATAGTTGAAGAGATGGATAGGGAACGACCTTGCCTAACCTTTATCATTTCTTAGAATGAGGAAGAATGTTTGTGTAAACCATGGAGGAAAACTTTAATCATTAAATTATTAGGAAGACAAATTGGTTTCAAAGCTTTAGAGATGAAATTATATCAACTTTGGGCTAAGGATAGTATTCTAGATATTACTGATCTCATAAATGATTACTACATGATGAAATTTACTGCTTTTTCATATTATGATTATGCTCTTACAGGAGGACCTTGGCTTTTATAGGACCATTATTTGACTATTCATTCATGGGATGCTAATTTTGATCTAAAAGTTTCTAAGATTGAAAAGGTTACAATTTGGATTCAATTGCAAAGTTTACCAATAAGGCTATATAATCAAAAGTTTTCAACTTATGTTAGAAATAGGGTAAGTAGTACTCTAAAAGTGGATGCTACCACAATTAAGCAAGCTAGAGGTAAATATGTAAGGATTTGTGTGGAAGTTAATCTTTCAAAGGAAGAACTCTCTAAATATACCATTAAAGGCAAAACTTATTTTATTAAGTATAGGAACATGCACATAATTTGTTTCCAGTATGGAATGTATAGGCATTATGTGGAAAGTTGTCCCAAAAAGCTTGTTAAAAAACCAATTATGGATGAAGAAAGGGATTTTCATGGTGGTAGTAAAGAAGTCCATTGCAGAGACGATGAAGTTAAAATTTTTGAAAGTGGTGACCAATTACATTATGGTAATTAGATGATTATGCAGAAAAAGTGCCAACCCCACAAAATCAAGCAATCGAATGGCATGAAATCAGATATGCTAAAGGGTGGTATTAAAAATGATAATAATGGCTCATGATTTGATATTTTAAATTTCAAACAAAATTTGGAAGATAATCCTATTAATGAAGGAGCTAATTTTATTCATGATTTTCCTAAAATGGAAACAATACTGGAATAATATTAGGTGATAATGGTTTCAAGAGAAAGGATACTAACTTTGATGTGCTAACAAATGTCAACATGAAGCAACCCAAAGCTTCAAATAAAGGCTCAAATAATGCATGGCCTGTATGGAGGAATCAATAAGAGTCGGGCTAACTTGAAGCCTACTGTGCAACTACATTGACCTAGCTTCTCATAGCCCATGTTCCTAACCTTGATTGAGTCTAGTGTGTTAACACAAGACTAATTGCCATTAAAGCATTCTGTTAGTGTTAATGTTAAGAATAGGAATCTTCAATCCTTCTTCTAAGTATCCCTCATATTTGCTACTAGTTTCTCCCTTATACATGTCTATTTTTCTCAACATATGCCCATGTCTAGTCAAGATTTGGTGACTACTGAGTGCTCAGACCCAAAACTTCCTAATGGCGTCGTCCTAATGGAAAATGAAGGAAATGGTGGTAGTGTGCAAGTTTATGAGAGAGTTATAGTGGTAGAAGTTATTTCCAAGGGTACAACTATGGAGATTAATGAGGCTCAATAAGGTTTGGTTCTTTCTTTGCAAAGTTGTTATGATGTTAAAAAAAATATAGTTATTTAGAATTGTATAGGTGTAAGACATAAGGAGTTTGTTTCCCAAATCTTAACTATTTTAGGAAATATATTTTTTGAAATTTTTATTTTACTTAAGACAAGAATCAATTCTAGTTAGGGAGTTTCTATTTTTTAGAGTTTGGGTTTTGACATATGGGAATGGTTTTTCTAGTGGTATTTATCTTGACTGGCAAAGTTCAAAAGTTTTTCTAGAAATTGTTTTAACAACTTTTCAGTTCATACACATTAAAATTCATCTTGTTAGAAAGGAATATTAGTTTTTTATAACAATTTTTGCTAATCCCGTGAGTGATATGAAATCTATTTTGTGGTGCGACTTATATAAGTTAAGCTGTCATAGTTCTAGATGTTGGCTTATTGCAAGTGACTTTAATGACATAAGGGATCCTAGTAAAAGAAAAAGTGGTGCTTTATTTGGCATTCTCATATTTTTAATTAACAAATTAACAATTGTAATTTGTTTGAGGTTGAAACTTAAGGTGGCAATTTATTTGGAAGGGCCCATTGAATATAGGTTATAGTCTTTTTTTTTTTTTTTTGAAAAATTGGATTGTGCTACATGTTTATTAAAATATCGCCACTCATTTTCTCAAATCACCATCCAATTATGATTAATGTTGGTAGGTGGCCTATTTTAAAGGATGATCATCCTTTTCGATTTGAAATGGCTTTGCTAATTCATGACTCTTTCAATAATTTCCTTATTTCTTAAATGACATGAAGATAGAGATCTAATTTGGTGTTTCAAATATCTTACTCCAACTTTGTTAAACTAAATGTGTTTAGGCATATCAGGAACAGGAGAAAAGAACTTCTTGTTCATATTGCTACCATTCAGCGTGCTTAGGATCAGAAAAATAATCTTTTTCTTCATTAGTTAGAAAATCAACTTCAAAAGGACCTATCCAAAACCTTTTTATGGTAGGAAATGTTATGGCATCAAAAATCCTAAACTATATAGATTGATCAAGGGGATAAAAATACTCATTATTATCATGCTAAAACAATAACCAAAAAAAGCCGAAATCAAGTCAACTTGTTAAGAAATTCTAATGATAAATGAGTGGACAACAAAAAAAAAACTAATTTTTCTTGTAGAAGCTTTCTTTAAAAATCTATTTTATTCAAAGGATGATCTAAGATGTTTTGTTGCAACAAAAAAGAGGTTCCTTGTTCTTAGTTCTGCTCAAAATGATAAATTATCTCTTCAAGTTGTGAATGCTAAGATTCATAAAGCTATTTTTTCTATGGTAGCATCAAAGCCCTAAGAAATGGCAGTTATCCTGTTACTTTCTGTCAAAAGAATTGGGGAATAGTGAATGATAAAGTTTGCAATTTTGTAAAGGATATCTTTAATGGCCATGATATTTAGGATATTAATAAGACTCTAATTTGTCTTATTCCCAAGGTTGAAAAATATGAATTTGTTAATCAATTCTATCCTATTTTTCTATGTAATGTTTTATATAAGTGTGTGACTAAAGTCATTGTCAATAGACTTAAGCTCTTGTTGGCCTATCTAATTTCGCCTTTTCTTGCTAGTTTTGTTCCAAAAAGACGCATTTAGGACAACATTATAATTGTTCAAGAGATGATTCATTCGATACAAAAAATGAGAAGTTGAAAAGGTTTTTTTTTCTTTTAAGGTTGATTTGGAGAAAGCTTATGATCATCTAAATAAGAATTTTATTTGAGAAGATCTCCAAAAAATCCATTTGTCTGATGCAATTCTTCAAATTATTATGAAATGCATTTCATCTACTTCCCTCAATGTTCTTTGGAATGGAAATCATATTGAAGAGTTTTTGCCTTCTAAAGGACTGAGACAAGGTGACCCTTTGTCTCCTTACATATATGTTTATTGTATGGATAAATTATCTCATTTGATTTGTAATGCTATTGAAAATAAAAAAAATGGATCCTTATAAAAGCTAGTCATTCTAGTCCTGTCATTGCTCATCTTATGTTTGCAGATGATTTTCTTTTATTTAGAGAAGTTTCTAAAAGTCAAATTGAAATGGATCTTCAATGTTTGCATTCTTTCTGTATGGCTTCGGGTCAAAAAGTAAACTAAGCAAAAATCAATATCTTTTTCTCCAAAAATGTGAAAGCTGATATGTGTGATAAAATAATCTATCGTTGTGATTTCTCTCCTACAACAGATCTTGGTATGTATTTAGGGATTCCTTTTATCCATTAACGGGGTTACTAAAAACACTTTTAGTCATATTATGAAGAAAGTTCAAGATAAATTAGTAGGAATGGCTAGTCAAGTGATTTTGGCTAATTCTATTATTGGTGTTCTTCCTATGTACACCATGCATGCTTCATCAATTCCCCTTGCTACTTTATAGAATATCGTGTGCTATTAACACTCCTTTATATGGGGCCATGATTTTAATGACAGGAGAATCCATATGATTTTTTAGGATAATATGTGTCAACCAAAACTTTCTGGAGGTTTAGGCATTAAAGACTTGTGCAACATGAATGCTACTTGCTTAATGAAACCTGTCTGGAAACTTGTAATGTGTCCTTTGATCTTTGGGCTCAAGTATTAGAAAATAAGTATGCATAAGGGAGGATTGGACTAAATATGTCGAGGTAAAAAAACTCTTACTCTATTCTCTGGAAGAGTTTATGTCTGGCATTATATCTGGAGTGATTTATCTTAGAGTACTAGTGATGAAAAATCTGTGAATTTTTAGAATGATGCTTAGTTTGAAGATTTATGTCTAAAGGATCTTGTGACTGTTTCCCCTCCTTCTTTTATGTATGATTACACAGTGTCTCATTTTGTGAATAATGATGGTTGTTAGAATTTGGATCTCATTAATCAATTCCTTCACAATGATATTGCTATTAAATTCTATGCTATTTATCTTAAGCTGATTCTAATATTTTGCAATGGAAAACAAATAAAAGTGAGCTTTTTTTTGTTAAAGATACATGCAACTTCATCAAGGAAAATAATGTTGTTCAAGATATCATTTGGAAACATATTTGAAGTTTGCAAGGTCCTAAACATATTAAGTTTTTCATCTAGTGTGTTTGTAATAATGGTTTGCTTATTGATAGTGAAAAAGTAAGCACAAAATTGGTAATCCTTCATGTTCTCATTGTAATCACTTTCAAGAAGATGTGCTACATGTACTTTAGGATTGCCCGAGAGCTAAAAATATATACTTTTTGCTTCTTGGGGCTAATAATTGTGCTTACTTTTCAATTTGGACTTTTATGATTAGGTTTATACCAATTTTATTATTTGTTTGGGTTCATTTGATTCTTTTGGATGGCCTCTTATTTGGGATGTAACGATTTTGTATATTTAGGATACGAGAAATAGGAGTATCTTTAAGTCTTTCTTTATCTTACCTCAACAACCAAAAGTGCATTATCATGAATTATGTTAAAGATATTTGTCATTATGTTGCTTTCATGAAGAATTCGGATACTTCTCCGAGTTTCAGTTTTATTTATATTAGTTGGATTCTACCTATGCAAGACTAGGTGAAGGTCAATTTTTATGATGCTATTAGGTCCAATCCTTTCATTTATAGTTGTGGTCGGGTTTGTTCAAAATACTAGTCGAGCTTGGCTGGGTGGTTTTGTCAAGAATTTGAGAAGTTGTAATTCTTTTATTGCTGAACTTTGGGGGTGCTCTAGAAGCTGTCAATTTATTTTGGAATATGGGCTATAAAATGGTTATCTTGGAATCATACTCTAAGGCTTAGTGGAAGCTCTTCTTAATAATAATGTTTCCAATTGGAAGCTTCACTTGTTACTTGACTGGTGTCAAAGAATACTTCCTTGGGATTAGTAAGTCAAGGTCATTCATACATATAAGGAAGAAAATCAATGTGCTGATTGACTCATTTTATTTAATCTTTCTCAAGATTTAAGTTTGACTATTTTCAATACTCCTTTAACTAGGATGAATTTTTTATTGTTAGCTAATGTGATTAGGATTTCTATCCCTCGTATAATTTGTTTGTAGTTTATTTCATTTTTTAAACTTTTTGCCCCTTGCAATTATCAAAATAAAAAAAAGAAGAGAAAATTTAAAATTAGCACCTGACATTTAATAATGACATATTGATTACTAATTCCAAATGCCAAGAAAGTTACTATTGGAGGCAAAAATCATCTATGTGCTAGAAAGATATTTAATCCTATTATAATACTAAAAATCTTAATACTATCTTCTATTATATTGTAATAAATTAGAAAATTATTTCTTTAATTTGAGCATCCATTCTATCATGATGTAAAATTAAAATATTTAATTTATCAAAATATAATAAAAAGCTATACTAAGGTTTTAGTACAACGGTAAAACTAGAAATATTTTCTTACTTGACATTTAGCTGTCTGTGACACAACTACATTGAAAGAGAAACGACCACAGACGAGTGGCAAAAGTGAGCTATAGGCGTGGAATGTGCGCAACTCATGATGATAATGCAATAGGAATAATGATTACCTAAGTTGATGACCTATTGTTCACATAATACTTAATATTTATTTAAAAGATTATACTTTAGCAGGCATTCAAAAATTTCATGAGCACTTATGAAAATTTAGTATAAAAGTTACGAAAGTTATAATTTTTTATATAAAGTTTTGTAATTTTTTTTTATAAAATATTGTAAATATGTAAAAATTTTACATGCAACAAGGTAAAAAAAAATTATAACTTCATCATTGAAAATTATATAAAAATTATAAAAAAAAATTCACAAAACCTACAAAAATATATAAGACATAACTTTCTCCTAGATGTATCAAAGTATAACCTTATTTAAATACAATTACGAGAAAAAACAACCAATTTGAAATTAATACCTCTTGTTTGCATTTGATAAAGAACTAAGTAAATATGTAGTTTTCAACAGGTGAGTAATTTAATTTATAGATGGAGCTTCGGGGGGAATGAGTTGAAAATGACCATCATAGTACTCTTTAGCAATAACTATCTAATAATAGCAATGCATAGTATACCTATGGACTTCTTTCGTATGCTATTAAAATATAAAGTCCTCCGGGTATACTTTCTAATTTATCTAAAAGTTTATTTCAATTATATTATTAAAAAATAATTATTTAATAGTATTTATAATATAACATTACTTTTAATCTCTACAACTTGATTTTTTTTAGAAATAACAAGTTATTTAATACATACATAAGAACACTAAAGAGGAGAAAATCTCCAAAGTAATATTAGATATTATTGCATTACATCCAACACCTTTAATAATATAGTGATACCTAATGTTGTCTTGTGATTTCTCCTCTTCAATGTTATAGATTTGAATCTAAAACATTATATGTATGTTGAAATAATTTATCATTCCTACTATCTCAAATATATATATATATATATATATATATAAGTGCATCACTTTTAATATCTACAACTTGAATTTTGGTATCCCAATTTTGGATTCATTACCTGTTATGGTACCAACAACATATGTAAGCAGGATTAACATTTATAAAATATTAATTATTATACCCGACGAGAATAATTGACTAAATTTAATAAAGTGGATAATGTATGCGTAAATAATAACATTAATGACTATTAGTTGTCACAGATCAAATGTTTGATTAATATTATATCAATAAAATGTACGAATTTTTAGTCATATGATTGGATGAGTTCAAGTGACTGGAGTTGCATGATTGAGATAATCATTTAAGGCATTTGTTTGTGCCATGTTGAAATTTTGGGAGAAAGGAAGGAAGAGAGAGGGGAGGAGAGATGGAAATAGACGTGAACGTGAGTAGGAGAAGTGAATGAATGCTGAATTTTTTTTTTTTGTTCCAAATGGCTATATGAATGGATATATATGTTCAATAAATATTGAGATTATTTTGTCAATAAATGTTAAAATCAATATGCCAAAAAAACATTTATATAAATAATGAGATTTAATATTTTTCTAAAATTTTCAAATAAATTTCAATTTATGGTACAATCAATATTGGAATTATTATTCAAATAAGAAATTACATAAACTATATGCATAATTTTTTAATAATTGTTGAAACAATTATTCAAATCAAATAATATATCAAACATTACTCAAATTTTATTATTTTGTGATTTGTGATAAGTTTTTTAGTAACTAGCATTATTCTTAGACTTTTTTGAAGCATTGTGTTATTTATATAAATCATTCGAATATTTAAAAATCTTTAGTAAGAGTGATTTGTTTCTGACATTTTCAAAATACCATTCTCGTTGAATAGGAGCAATTTTTGCACTACCATGGCATGAGAATCCCTTGCAAAAAGATCATTTTGTCTATCGACATGATCACCTGTAACTACCATTTTTCATCGTTTTTCTTACATCAAAACATTATTCGTAAGAATTTAATCTTCAAGAATCACAATAGTAGAAAATATTGAAATCTTTTAAAAACTAAAATTATAGAAATTTAATGTTCTCTCAAATTATATCAAGATTCATCTCTAAATTTACATTCTTTTAAAATTATTAATCTAGTATATTATTATAAATTTTATGTTTCTTCGAAAGTCTGAATTTCGAAAGTTGTATCTAAATTTTTATATTTTAATTTAATAATTAAGTAAATAGAAAATTCTTTCTCTTTTTAGTTTCTGTATTATTAGAATACTCTCTCTCAAATTTCAATTACAAAAAAGTAGCCAAATTAAAATTGAGACAAGTAAACGTCATATATAATCACAATTCAAATGACATACCATTTTCACTTTCCAACTTAGCAAATTGCCAAAACCACAACAAACATATCAAGGAACAACCAAACACTGAAAAAAACAAAAAACAAAAAAAAACAAAGAACACAACTCTCCTCTACTAAGCACATCCCTATTATTTCATCCATCAATTTTGGGAGGACAGAAGGTGATAACATAACGAGAAGCCTTGCAAGTCTTAAGCCCAGCAGAATCATCGTAAGCATAGCTATAAGCCTGTGGACACATAGCCTTAAATAGATGAGCAAACACACTTGGCTTACACCTCTTTGGATCAGCAAATTCCCCAGCACAGCAATACTTATCTGTCTTTGCAGCCAAACAAGCACTTTTACAACCAACCACCTTTCCTTCCGCCACCAAAGCCAAAGCCATCGGACAACAAACATTCAAATCCGCCTCGCACGCCGCCACGCCGCAGCCGACGCCACCGCTGACCGGCTTCATCGACACCGGAAGGTTAAATCCGTCAACCAAACTAACATCATAGAAATGCAAGTCGGATTTTTTGGTCCCGAGCGTCATTTCTATGAGAGTCGCCGGAGGACAACCGCTGGTTCCTTTGCAGTGTAATTGGCCGGAGCAATCTCCCGTCTGGCACGAGCCTTTTCCGGTTTGTTCGTCGAAATAGCAGCCTTGTCGGGCCCAGATTCTCCCGGACCATCTGTCGGGGACTTCTAGAACTGTTTCTTCACCGCAGGGAAGATGAAAGCCGCCGTCTTTGGGAGTTGGGTGGCCGGCACTGCCGAGAATTCCCGGCCATATGCTCTCTTGGCAGTTGTTGACCAGTTTAAGATGAGTCGCACCTGTAATGAAGCATCAAAATGGAAAAAATAATTCAAATTAAAACTATGATTTCCATAGGAGAAAACGAACCAAAGAAGAAATATATGAAATCGTACTTTAAGCATGGTTCTAAACTACATTTCGCAACTATCATGCAAGATTCTGTAATCATATTTTTTTAAATTTTGTTTGGTAACGGTTATATTTTATTGTATTTATTTATGATTTTACTCATCGTAAGGTAACATAATGTAATTACAACACAATGATGACTTCAGATTTTGACGAGTACCTGTTAGGGAGAATGAGATGAGAATGCAGAAGATGATGAAGGGATGTGAAGGAGTAGCCATTGTACTTTGAATTTGGGACTGAGTGTTTGTGTTGTTGATTTATGTGAGCTCTTCGTCTTTAATAAGAAAAAGGAAGGGAGTGGGTGTTGCTAAGTGGTTTCCTTCCATTTTTTTTTTTCTTGCTATTTCAACTTTGCGAAAACGGTGTAAGAGCGGTTTAATAAAGTGGAGGTTACTGCTTCCTAGCCTTACTTTTGTAGTACCAAATTCAATTCCTTTTGGTTTTTCCCCTAGGGCCTTTCGCTTTAACTTCGCGTGAGCACAAGGAATTATATTTACGTCCCATTACTTTTATAAAAAATAATCTCATTTATTTATATTTATAATTAATTATAAAATATTAAAATAATAAAAACATTTTATTTATTTGATATTATATATAAAAAAATATAAGAAAAAAAAATATCTATTTATCTAAAGAGTTTCTCTCCATAATTTAATATTATATATTATTTTATCAATCACAATATATATAAATAATATAAAAATTCTTTGTTTAAATATAAACAACTGATTTTTCGTATAAAAAACATCTTCTAATAAAACAAATAAAGCCAACATCATCCATTCATGGATACTGTATCTTACTTGATTTTGACTAGTTTGAAATATGTAATCATTCATTTTGAATTTTAGAAATGGTAAAATGTTCTCTATTAAAGGTAGGACACAGAGATTTCAATCTAGCATGAATAGCCCATTTATATGCAATTAAAGTGATGGGATTAATGTGCATACAAATTCACTTGAAAAACTCTAAATTTTAAAGGAAAATATATGTGCTATAAAAGTGAATCCTTGTTAGCTTAGATATTTTCTTTTTTCCAATAATTAAGAGTTAACAAATGAGCCAGCACCCTTGATGGTGTAATAGCACCCGTTGTTGCTTGGGACTTTTTCTCTTTCGGTGTCCAAAGTTTGAATCCAAGATATTAAGATATTACATGTATTAAGTAAATTGTCACTCCTCTTATTATAAAAAAAAAATTAAAAAAATGAAATAAAAAATGATACTTATAATGATCAAGGCACTCATTCATTGAAGTTTTTTTTTTTTTATCTGTGTTTCAAATTTAGGGACGTTTGGTTCAAGTTATAGAATTAAAAAGGAAATAAAATCAAATAAGGAGAAGTATAGATAATAATAATTGTTCCTTTTTTATTTGTTTGATTCAATTGAAGAATAAAATTAAATTGTTTATAATTCTCTTTCCTGTTGTTTGATTGGATGATAGTTAATATTGATGGATGATGATTATCGATAGTAGGTGATATAAACGGTGGTCAACAATAATCAGTGATGGTGGGTAAGGGCCAACAGTGGTAAGTAGTAGTAAGCGACAATCAACATGATAAGTGATGGTGGTGATCGGTGATCAATGATGATTGATAATAGTAAGCATTGGTCATCAGTAGGTAGTGGTAAACAGTGGTCAGTAGGTAATAGTGAATGATGGCTAACAGAAATAGGTAATGATCAATAATTGTAAGTAATGGTGATGGACAGTGGTCAATAATAAAAAGTAGTCATGGGCGTCAATGATTGTAGATGATAGGAAGCAATTAACAACTATAGTTGGTGGTTGTAGGCAGCAATCAATGGCGATCAATATTAGTAATAGTGTTTAGTAATGTTTAATGACAAAAGATTGTAGTACAATAGTCAATGATGATAATAGTGGTGCATAATGATGAACAATGAAAAGTGATGGTAGACAGTGGTCAATGATAATAGTGATGATGGATGATGGCTAACATCAATAAATGATATTAGAAGTTTTGCGAGATAAGAGAATAAGAGAGAGGGGAATTATTATTTTTTTTTTTTGTGATTGATAATATAATTTGAAATCTTAGATGTGAAAAAAATTTCAAATTAAAAAAGTCTATTAAAATTAAGTAACGGTACTAATTTTTATTATATATAAATCAAAAATTTAATAAGAGAATTATTTTTTTATTTTATTACCGGTCTCTGAAATTACTCAACCAAACACTCTTCACAAAAATATGTCTTATTAACTTTCAACTCGTTCAATTAAAAAATAAGGAAAATTTAAATGAGATAAAGTGATAGACACAACCCTATGACCATTTTCTTTGTAGTAGTGCTATGACAATGAGACTTGAGAGTGATTGTTGCAGTTGATAATTGCCCCTGCCATCAGTAAATAGCATTTTTCACAAAAAGCGAGAGTAAAGCATGGGATTTGGAGTAGCTTTTTTTTTTTTTTTGCGTCATTTGGATGACGAAAATAATACCGTCATACTTTTAAAAGAAAAGAAAAAAAAAGGTAACTCACAGAAACTTAATCATTTTTATGGCTCCCACTTGCATCATGTCCATATTATTTTAGATTCTCTTCATCGAATCCTAGGGCGGGGAGGCAATTTCAACCCCATTCAATAAGCACTCATAATTTTAAGTACTTATTTTTTACCCTTATTAATTTAATTTGTAGTAATTTGATCATTAATAAAATTTTAATATAATTTAATTCTAAAATTATTTTAATTACATCTATTTAAATCCTTTTGTTAATTTATTATTTAAAACCTTAGAATAATTGATAATATAACAACTAATTTACTTCTAGGATAATATTTACAATATTAATGTAATCATATATTCATCATTCTTACTCTAAAAAAACTAATTATTATATTAATAATTCTATTAATACGTGGACTTTAACAAACATAATTGAATAACCAAAGGGCTGATTATTATAATGTGGTTCATAGGTAAAACCTTTAGATACATATATTTCCCACATTCAAGTGCTTCAGATATATATATATATATATATATGAATATACATATTCATATATTTAATAATATATGCACAATTAATTTGATAAATGTGTGCATGTATATGATAAATATTAAAAGATAAAAATTAGCCATGTTGATTTAAAATTAAATTATTTCTTTAATGGTAGAATGCAAAATCAATGACATACTTTAGAAAGGGATCCCTAACCTAGCCTATAAATATTTAGCATGTGATAAGTTAAAACTATCAAGTAAAATGAAGACATTAAAATTCTAGACATAGGCTAGAAACTACTTTTAGGCTATGCTTGGTAGCGAAGAAACTCAGGGGAAAGGAAAAAGAGCGCGGAAAAGGGTAGGAAAAAGGATGAGTGTGTCTGCTTGATAGAGAGGAAATTCTGAGGAGAAAGGAATTTGCACGAAAAAATTATCATGGGGCCCACAGGAAAAATTTTCTTCGCACATGAGGCGAGAAAACGCGTAGAAAAAGGAGACTTGCAACACAAGTAACCTTTTTATTTTTTTAAATTAGTATTTTAATTATAATATTAATTTTTGATAATTTTTAAAAAGTTTTTAAAATAAAAAATAAAAAATAGAAATAAAAAATTTATTTTC